>APFE030619814.1:11122-97627 GCA_000404065.3 Pinus taeda
AAAGGTTGTCTTATGCTGGTCTTCAGGACGGATAGAAATTTGATTATAACCAGAGAATCCATCCATGAAGGAAAAAATTTCATTACCCGCACACTCGTCGATAATCTGATCAATAAATGGCGTGGGGTAATTATCCATAGGACAAGCCTTGTTTAGGTCCCTAAAATCAATGCATACTCAGATTGCTCCTTGCTTTTTATCTACAGGGACTAGATTAGAAACCCAATCAATAAGAGGAACAGGGTATATGAAACCCGCCTTTAGCAGCTTCTCCACTTCTGCATTGATAGTTGTTGCTTTCCTAGGGTTGACTGGCCGAAGCCTCTGACGGACACGTTTGGCGTTTTCGTACGTCTTGATCTCATGTTGCACTATAGATGGGTCAATGCCAGGCATTTCCTCATAATACCAAGTGAATACATCCCGAAATTCTTTGAACAGGTCGGTGTAAATTTGAATTTCTTCATGGGAACACTCAATTCCGATGAAGAGATTCTCGATTGTGTTAGGGTCCCTAGAGATGTTTATAGGTGTTGTTTTTGAAATCACCGACATGTTACCTTCGGCACGAATGTGTACTGGAGCCAAGGGGTTTGACACCGTACAAACATCACTAGAACAGAGCTCGAAGAATCTAGATTCTACTTCCTGCAATGGAGGAAGAAAGTATGAACGATGGTGTAGATCTTCCCAAGGTCGATCTATACCCATCATTGCTTCAAGAATTGCTTCTTCCGATGGTAAAACTGAATCCAAGTAGTCCAAAGCAGAGGTGGAATCAAGGCTCCAAGCGGGGGCCACATCGCCATCTAACTCCTCTTCGGAAAAAGGAGTAGAATGGTCATCTGTAGAGTTCACGATAGACTGATATCTAAGCTCAGCTGCAGATATAGGAAATGCCATTCCATTCTCTTGTCCTTCGACTAATGTGGTCATAGGTGAAGAAAAGGTCCAGGGGTCTGAAAAATAATGAGTTCGAAAGAACCCATCTCGAGAAAACTCCCTAGATGATGAAATGGCATTGATTTTAGTGATAGGAGAGGGAAACTCAAAAGTACCCATCAACGAGGAATACATCCCTAGTCCTAGATTCTCAATAGGCAGATGAGGGTTATCCACTAAAGGAACAGTAGAGTCAGAGCTTGCTTGAGGATCAACTGGACAATAATCCAATTGATCAACCTTTACGATTTTCCCCTCATGAGGAAAGCAAATGACACGAAACAGAGTCGAAACAACGGCGTCCATTTCGTATACCCAGTTCCTTCCTAGGAGGAGATTATAATCTAGGTTAACATCTACGACTTCTACTTCAATATTAATGACCTTCCTCCCAACACATATAGGAAAGGCTGGGATAATCCCATGTGGCTTATGAGAATGGCCACCGAATGCAGTCAAGACGGTAGGTGAAGCAACGACTGAAGGCGATCCAATAGCCTTCCAACATGACATCGACATGACGCACTTGGAAGCTCCTTCATCAATAACGGTTCAAAAAATGTTAATTTTCCAGTATGTAGACTTTATTTGAAAAGCCATGTGATGAGGGAGTCTCTTTTTGACATTTAACATGTCGAAAGTGAGCACTAAAGAATTAGTTGGATCGACTACCCCAATTGCGGATCCAATAGCCTTCCAACATGACATCGACATGACGCACGTGGAAACCCCTTCATCAATAACGGTTCAAAAAATGTTAATTTTCTAGTATGTATACTTTATTTGAAAAGCCATGTGATGAGGGAGTCTCTTTTTGACATTTAACATGTCGAAAGTGAGCACTAAAGAATTAGTTGGATCGACTGCCCGAATCACGGAAAGCAAATTACTTCTCTGAGCCGCACACGATTGGAGAACCTCTAAAGCAGACATGGCACACAGAATCTAAGCTAGATCCTCCACAATGGCGTAATTCTGGGTGGCCCTAACATTAGGATTAATCGTCGCGCATTTAGCGGAACCTTTCGGTATCCGTGGTATACTCTCGACAGGGGGTTGCTCAATATGAAGGTCAGTACTTTCGGGAACAGCCTTATCCTTAGAAGTTTCAGCTTCACCATAATCACGTGACTGAGTAGCTACATGGACGTTAGAACCCATCATGAAAACATTCGATGATTTTTCCCCTTCCTGGTTGCCCCCTACGGAGGTTCCAGGGTTTGAACTCGCACCAGCAAGAAGTTGCTTCCCTTGGGGAAAAGGGTTGGTTAACACAGCTTGGGAGCTAGAAGTCCCTTGCTACCCTAACAAGTGCTGAGTGTCTTCAATCTTGGGGCAGAGATCAGTTAAATGGTCTCCACCGCATAACTTGCATGGAAACTTAACTTTCTTTTTCGACTCATTTCTACCTCCACCAGCATTATTTCCGGATTTGTTTGCATTAGGCTTCCCATCCTGGTTCTTTTTCTTACCTCGTCCTTTCTTTTTCCCATTGGAATTTTGACTTCCTTTGGGATTATCAGATTGGATGGCATTAATCGAAGAAGTTTGGGAAGCGGAAGGGTTAGACGATGTGACTTGGTTGTTAGAAGAAGTATGTAAAGACAACTACTGCAATTGATTCAACAAGTTCATCGTATTTGTGTCTAGTGACCCAACAATACCATCTGCGTGGGGACCTGGCTTCGGCTTAGCTACGTCAACGTTAGACCCAGGAGCATCTGGCAAGTACTTTTGTAGGATCCCAGACTAAGAGTAGATCAATTCTAATTGCTGGGCCCTAAAAATGGCTTTCTCCTCGGAATAGACCCCAGACATGGAGACATCCTTGGAGATCTCGGGTATCAAAGACTTCAAGAACCACTCGAGATGGTACTCCGAAGGGATTTCGGCTTTAATGAGCCTCTTTCTCCGTCCCCATTCCTGAATGTGATCAGAAATGTGAGTTTCCCTATCCTGATGAAAAGTAGCCAGTAGTTCAGTTCCGGCATCATACCGGATGGGCAACTGAAAATGGTTCAAGAAAATATTGGCTAAGTCAGCAAATGATGTAAAGTTGCCCCCAAGATATACCACTTGGCCATGTTACTAGTCAAGGTGCGTTGAAATAATCTCAACCTAACCGAGTCATCGATCAGGGAGTTCGATGAGCACCATAACTGGAACATGGTTACGTGGTCACCCGGATCCTCACCACTCTTCCCTTCGAATTTTGGAATATCCGAAGGGAGTTTAGTTGTGACTGGAGGCTAGGCTGGATTATACTTGATTGGGTCGTTAGTTAACTTTGTGAGGTCTGGCAAGTTTAACGTTTCCAGAAATGGAAGTCTAGGAGGGGCTTGGGGATTCCACCCTGACTGGGCGGCACTCCCGAAGCCTTGAAAATATTGGCCTGGATTTTGGAAGGCACCAGGCTGCCCGAAGTAACCAGTAGAACCCGCTGAACCAAAAGGCAATCCTTGTGACCCAGCAAAACTCAGAGTTTGACCAACTCTGGCCGTATATCCACCATACCCAGCAAAGTTTCCTCCTAAAGGATTGTAAGTAGTTGACAACCCCTGATATGGATTCCAAGCCGAAGCTAGGGGAGGAATACTTTGGAATGAACTAACCGTAGTATACGGCCTATTCCCATATTGGCCGAACAATGGATTCCCAGTTCCGGCGCTACTAAGCCTAGGGTTATTCCAACCTTGGAAAGGATTATTGCTTTGTCCTACCGAAGAAAAAGGCATAGATCCTATCGTAGGGTTGGAATGTGGTATATGGCCACTTCTGAATGGAAAACCTTGGAACGAAGCCGATCCACTCATCATGGACATGGCGGCCCCAAACGGAGCTGAAGGAATGCCCTGTGAATGGGCACGAAATGGGAAGTACCCAGAACCAAAAGCATTTGCTTGGGAATTTCCACTCGTGGACGGAATGGAGGTAGACCCAACAAAAGACGTGCTAGCAAAATATCTGAATAAAGAGAGGGAGGGGATGGAAATAGTTCCGCGCCCTTGTACAGATATAGGAGTCTGTACAATCGTAGCACTTGTAGAAGCCATGCTTCCAGTAGGGGTCATCGAAGGTAAGCGCGTAGCATAACCTGGACTTGACGGTCTATGCGTCGGAGTCCCAACGTATTGCAATACGTGTGGATGACTGGAAAGTAGGGGAGAATTCGGAGCCGCTAACGACTCTGAAAGTTCTTCTACCTCAATATTATCCTCCCCTTGTAAGCGAACTTGAGAAAGAACTGGAGTGTTCCTTTCTTGTTCTATAGAAGTACCAGGCCTTGCTTCAATACTAATGCCCCCGAGGGGAGGATCAATCCCTGATGCGTCAATTGCAGTGGGACGAAACCCGCCGGTATTATTTCCTTTGCGCCTTCTCGGAGAAGTCTCTAAACTCAGTGGTGAGAGACCACGAAGTCTTCGAGACCGTCTAGGAGATCGGTCAGCCACTTTGAATTCTATGTTTAAAATCTAACTAAAGACTCAAAAAATTTAAATCTAGGCCAACTAAGAGCACATACCACCCACTATAAAGTCCCTAAAGATACAGCCAGTCAAACAACTTCCAAGTATTTCCGCTCCAGGTGATTAGGACCGGACACCAAAATACGAGAAAGTGGAAAATAAAGGGCCTTCCGAAGATAGTCTGGGATGATGAGGGCCTAGGCCTATCAGGGAAGGTATCATAGGAAGTTACGTTGACCTTCTAACAACAGTCTGTGCTGGTGCAAGCCCCCAAGCTTCGCAAGGGTGCCCTCCAGTAGTGCTGTTGAGAGTGATACAACGTCGACCTTAGGTGCCACGGGATTCCCCTCTGCAGCCACCTATGTAGTTCCCTAGGAGTGGCAACAATATATACCAACTCGTCACAGAAGCCAGGCGGAACAGTCGTGAGGTAAGTTCGGACAAGTAAGAGAGGGGGTATCTCTCTTCCCTATCTTCACAGACCCTCGTGCTTAACTCCCAGATCCGGAGCTTTCCTGGTCTTCCTAACACTATTGGATTTTCTCTCATTATTCAGACTCCTATGTTTGACGTTTAAATGGCCTTGGAGAGTTAAATCTCCACTTGCCTAATCCAAGGCCCTAAAATCCTAAAACTTGTTGGTGTATTTACCTTAAAAGAAAAAGTTCTAGTGAATTTTAGTTAGCGCTTGATTTTAAGGGCTGTTCTTTAAGTCAGGGGATGATGGAAGTGAAACTAGTGGTTTTTTTTCAATGCAAAAGAAATTAATAAAACCTAACTATATGCATGTGCACTTGTCATTGTTTTTCGATGAAGAGTAATTTCTACAGGGTTCGAAAGGAAACTGCCAATGAAACAAACTTTTCTTTTCTTTTCTTTAATTCACACTTCACACTCAAAAAGTTAACAAAACTATTGTATGCCTAAAAAGATGCAAATCTATCCTAATGCAACAACTATATGCTTGATGCAAGATTGAAAACAACTCTAAAAACAAGAAATGAAAGTTGCTTTGCTTATCAAATTTTCTTTTGCCACTTAGAATGTTTAGATGGAATATGGGATGCTACCATTCATTTCATCTAAACACTAAAAACAAAACTCAAAACAAGCATAAAGCACTTTCATTCACCAAAAGGAAACCAAATGAAAAGCAAGTTCAAGAAAGCAAAACAAAAACTTTTCAAAAAGTTCTCTTCAAAGTAGCAACAAGAAAGTCTTTTCGAAAATGCTCTCAACAAAAACTGAAACTTTGCGGTTGAAACAATAAGCAAGAAACACTTTTGCAAGTTGACACCCTACAAAGAATGAAAAATCAACAAAAACAAATGTGTTTAAAAGGGCTTTTTAACAATCGAAAGCAGCAAGGAAAGCTTTGGTAACAAAGACCAAAAAAGATCAAAAAGACAATTTCAAGAAACTATCAAATGACAACCTTGATGAAACAAAGAAGTAGATGGTCATAAAAAGCGATTTCGTTAAGCAAACAAAATGTCACCAAAAAGCAAAGTTGAACAGAAAGATTGATAACAATCTTTCTGCTCTAATAACTCAGAGCAGCCAAGATTCCAATCAAGAAATCTTGCGTGATTTTAGCAAAAAGATGATGACGCTTGCGAACACAAAACAAGACCAAAACTCCTTATAATTAGAGAGAAATCGGAGTAAGATGCTTGCTGTAATACAGACAACTGATGCTGACAAAAATGACTGTTTCAAACTAACTGAAAACACCAGACAAACTTCAGAGACACAAAAGTTTATAAATACTGAAAGTTGCAAACTGTACTTAGTGCAGACTGTGTGTATACGTGATTGTTCTTGAGGAAACCTACATATACGCGGGTTTACTTCAGACAACAAGCATTTATACGCTTCTGTAACTAAGGAAAAAGGCATATGTATAATATTTCAAGAAAAATAAAAAACAAACTAAAGAAACTGGCAAAACTCAGAAGTCAAGAATAGACCAGACAGTAACAATAAACCGGCAAGCAACTGAGCCCTGATAGGCTTGACAAACACCCAAACTAGGAACAACAAGAGTGTTGTCCCCAGTGGAGTCGCCAATTCTGTTGAGGGATTTTATCCCCTAGGGCTTTTGGGTGGAACCCTAGCAGACTGAAAGTTGTCTAAACAAAGAAACATGCATACATAGCCATTATGCTATCAAAAGCTAATTCTAAAGTAAGAAGGACGTACCTCGGGTCCTACGTTCGGGTAGTTCCTCAAGGGTCCAAACCCTTCTTCGCGTCCCTTTCACTCCTTTGTCCTGGAAAACCAACAATTCCAAAGAATGCAGCAATATATGGACAAATATTTATACAAAAATCATCTTTATGTTATAAGAGAAGGAAGTTAGTTATGAACTTTAAACAACCGTTCATACATGAAATTCAAACATGAACATCATAAACATAAAGAAGAAGCATATCGGGAATCAAGACGTGTTTCTTTATTATAGACAAATAGAATGTACAAAAGGAGTAATATCACCTAAGTAACCTTTCACAGGCTCCAAGCAAAGCTTCCTTCCGGATCCGTCCAGCCTCAAGCCTTTAGCATATCTCCTTCCAATACTCACTCCATGATGCCATAACTAGTGGATGAACATCAACACACAAGGAAACAAGGGTTTCCTGTACAAATGGGGGAAGTGCAGAAGGCACAAGGGTATTCAGACCTGGTCTGGGGAAAAATTTTAGTATAATAACCTTTCTCTCTCTCTCTCCTCCCTTAGGCCTTCCCTTTGATGTTTTTTTATACCACTCCCAAAGTAGTTTTTTAGTTAGGAGTTGGTTGGGAACAGTTGGGCCACGAGCACTAACAGGTGATCAACAGGTAAAACCCGCAATCTCCGCCCGAAAATAAGGAGTTTTATATTTTTTTAAGTGTTTTAATACATATACGCAGGTTGGGTAGATGCCTACCCACGTATACACACGTTTAACTCAGGGCAATGTTGCGTACAAGGAATAAAACACAGTTTTTTAAATTTAGGACCAAGTCTGGAAGGAGGGGTTGCCCTAGGCCATGAGTGCAGCATCACAAACCATAATAGTGAGATTTGGAGCTATAACAATGCTTTAGGGGGAAACTGTTATAGATCCATTTGGGAACATCAACCCCAACCTACATATCCGTACTATTAGGGTACATATCAGTACTATTAGGGCCCATCAAACCCTAATTCAGTTGTTACATGCCCTAAAGAAGTCAACCATCAGAATGCCTAGCTTCCCAAGAAGTTTCATGACCAAAATCGTCCAGAAACTACCTCTAAGAAGATCAACACAGGTAGGCCTTCATTAGGGTGCATTGTAATGCAAACCATACACTGATAGGGTACTATGCAACACACTTGGTCCTGTGCTGGGCGAATTTGAGCGAATTTCCATGAGGGTTTGCAAGATTCCTTATCCATTGGATGCCTCTAGAAGTTTCTCAAAGCTATCTACTCTTTTGAGTTCGTATTTGGATGAGGAAGGGAGTTAAGGAACATTAACCCCTTATCCCTTCCTCCATGGAACTAAATTCTAAGTTTGGGAGGGCATTTATCATCACCATTTATGGCATAACTTCCTTCATTCACCTATAAAAAGACCACTCATCTAAGTGATCAGGGGCTGGAAATTATTGAATTATAGGGAGATGCTATTAGTATGAGGCTTGATTTGATTTCAAGTATTGTAATGATGTCAAAATGTCTTGCTTTTTATGAGGAGAGTATGGGATTGAACTGGAGGAGTGATGCTGAATCGAGCAATGGGTTGTAACTCTTCATTTTACTAATAAAGTGTTCAAAGCTTTTTCCATATGCTTGTGTTATTCGTTTATGCTTTCATATGTGTATCATGTACTTGATTCCATGCTATGTATAATCAATAGATCATTATCATATTCTTTGATTGGTTGTTGTCTTCTGTCTGTGTGCAGGGACTCTTCAAGTGGATTAAGTACAGAGAGGAGTGACAGAATTGGTCAAGGGAGATAAGGAGCAAGCGAAAGCTACAGGTAGGCTTCTTTGCCTCTTATTTTATCTATTGGTCATAGGAAAAGTAGAGAATGCTTTGCATTATTGTTCTAGACTTAGCTACTAGTCTAGGGGTTTAAGTGTTTATCCGTAGACACTAAAACTTCCCACTTTTATTGTCATGAAGCGACACTTTTGGGTTGTAGTCTCACACACTTTGTCTGTTGTACATGGGAAATGAATGTAAAGTGGCATTTTGATGTCTATTTGTCATTGTTCAATCTTGTCTAAGTTTTATTTATGAGTTGGTATGTGTCGCACATGATTTTATGTCTAAACTCATTGTGTTCGCCCCTTGTTTTATCTTCCATACTTAGACAAATTTTGCTTGCAAATTGAACCCATTAAGGTAAGGAGCGCATGAACTCATTAATAAGTCTTGAGCAAGAATCCTTCGTTGTTCGGAGGTGCTCCCTGTGTCCTTCTAGAGTGCATAGTGCAATCCTTAGGAATCATTCCCTTCCTTGTTCTAAACTGCACCCTCAACACCAAGTCTTCCTTTGAGTGCACTCATTTGACTCAAAGAAGTGTTCCCTCCTTAAGCGCATGAGCACACCCCAGAGATCCGAAGCTTAACCCATCCAACCTTCAGCAATGTTCCCTGCACCATCCTTGACCCTTTCGAGCTCATGAGCGCACTCTAAACTCCTGGAGCCTCATCATTCATCCTTCGACAATTTGCCCTGCGCCCTCCTTTGCCTTACTGGGCACACCCCGCAGCCCTGAAGCTTCACCCTTCAACCTTTATCTTTGCATCATGTGCCCTCCTTATCTCCTTTGAGTGAACAACACACTTGGGAAGCTCTAAGCCTCATCCTTCATCCTTCATACATTCACCTCTCACCCTCCCTTGAGTGCATGAGTGAATCCTGAATGCTTGAAGCCTCTTCTCTTCAATCCTACATCCTTTCGAAGTCTTCCCTTACACCCATAAATATTTCGTGTCTCTCCCAAGCACATTTCCAAGGCATGAACAAAAAACATGCATGTAAAATGTTAAGATAGGATATTTTTTTAGGCTAATGGTTGTGTGCCATGAGTGATTACAGTTATAGGTATCTTCGGAACAACATGGCAAGGATGCATGGAGAATATCGAGCAAAGAAGGCAGTGAAAGAAAAAATTCAAAAATATAGAACACATTGAAGTCTTCATAATCAAAGCACCCTAAAGACTCCATAAGATAAAAGACCCTTTAGAGGGTGAAGACATCAACGATCAAAATCTGCATACAAGAGCAAAGACATGAGTGGCATCCATGTCACCCAATGAAGAATTTTTATGTCATCAGTCACTATGAGTCTCAGTCATCAATGATAGTGACTTGACACATCCTCATCACATGATGGTGTCGAAATTATGATGTAATCATTGTAAATACAAAGAAGTGGAAGTCCAAGAGTCATGTATGGACAAAAGAGCCATGTATAGGAGTCTAAAGGACATGTAATGCCAAGAGTCATATGTAATTCCAAAATTCATTTGGAAGTACAAAGGTTGTAAAAGTAAAAAGGTCATTAGGATTTGGAAAGCGAAGAGTCATGAGGATATGAGAGGTCATGCCTCAAGTTATAAAAGGATCCTCATTTCTCAAAAAAAAAAAAAAAATTAACCTTGGCTTCCCCCATAAGGCATTAGAGAGATAGGTTTACTACTTTTGGGGGGTAAGTGGTGGCTCTACCGCTCAACTGTTGGAGCTAGTGATGTTCATTGTACTTATGTATCTTGGAACTTTTCCTTAATACTTGAAGCCTTTTGGCCAACACATTTTCATATATGGATTATGGATGTTTTAAGACTACACTTTGAATATTTATGATTCATGTTTTCTTTCACATGTACTAGAGTAATTGAACTATTTCGATGATTTTGGTGCTTAACTTATTGGAAGTGTGTTGTAATGATATAACAATCGTAGCATCTATATGAACTATTTTGCTTGATGTTCAACAATTCTTTATCCTATGTGTGTGTGTCTCCATTAGATTAGTACTATTACTTTTCTCTTAGAGGCTCACTTTATCTCCCTCCCTTGATACATCTATAATCAAACATTCACAAGGCTCACTCTCTTGCCCATTCAAAATCACATTTGTGTTTCTCTCTCGTGCTAACTGCTAAAGCCAAGGCATAGCTTTATGAAAATGGAAGCCAAGCCATATTCTGGATGGGACTCCTACACCAAATTGTTTGAGGTCTAATTGGGACCTCACATCAGGGATATCCCCTGTATGTTGGCGGTATCCATCACCATCAACATGTTACTAAGCCATGATTTTTAATCTCCATCCCATTTCTGAGTTTTAAGCTTATTTACTAGTTATTTATTTTTCTTTAGTTTCTCCTAGACTTATATCAGTGACAGTTTTGTTGCAGATCAACATTTTGCAAGGATTCCTTGGCATAAGTCATTTGTTACTTGTTATTTGAGTAATTATCAAGTAGAGGAAAAAAAACCCTTAATGCAATCTATCTTGGAAGTGTTTCACCAAGGTTTGTGTTGACTAATAAGCTTTCAGAGATTCATATTGGAGGTTTTTAGAACTCAAATCCTCAATTTATTTAATAATTCTTAAGTTTCCTTGCTTAATGCAAGCTTTAAAATTTTGTCCGCCTCCCAAAAATAATTTATAGGTTTGAAATTGTAACTCTAACTTTAAATTGGCTTCATTGTGAATTTTTTAGTTTTGGTTGTAAGTCTTATTAACGGATTTTCTCATTTTGTACCTACAAGTTAGGTTTCATTTACACTTATGGACGAGGGTATCTTTGAATGTGTGTCTATCGCCAGAGAAGCGTTTCCTAGGTTCTGATATTTCTTTTTGGTTTGGTTCTTCTCCAAGTACTAGGAATTCGAGACTAATTTTAGATTAGGGTTTAAATTATGGTATCATTCTGGCTTAAGATTCATTGTATAATTATTGCAAAATGGTTGTCAGCCATGTGTCCCTAAGTACTTATTTGAGAGAATAACTTATCAATTATGGGTCATTATGTTTTTCGTTGTCATGTTTACTATAAGGCTAGAAACAACTATACTTGGTTTACAATTTTATCCAATTCACCATTATAGTCGTTGATCCTCTTTCTCATTATTTTAATTGAACAGTATTATGTGTTTTTCTTAAATTACTTTGAGTACAAGGATGATTGTTTTCTTTTCTTTGTTTAGATTATACACACACACACACACATATTGTTTGCCTTGTTCAGAATTTATAAATGTATATATTGTTTTCCAAATTAGAGATAATATTGTCATTTTTTTGCTAACCCTAAAGGGTTTCGAGTCTATGATTTCTCTATTCCACTGGTTTATTTTTATTCAATTCCCTTTACGACCAAGTCCTAATTCGACTTGCACAAGGGTATTTTTATTTGGTTTCTATATTATCAATATAAATCTCTTTTCTTTATTATTATTATTAGAATGAGACATTATGTAGCCATGTTTTCTGTTAAAATCCACATTATCATATTCACCGATTAGTGATTTTACATTTTGTTTCTTGTTAAACATGAAGGGTTTATTTCTTATTTGATATAGGCAAACATATATGTTTCCATTTAATTGGTAGTTCAGTTATATTTCTTTATGTATCTCATTTTTCTTTCTTTGTCATCTGGTAAGTCATCATAGAGACTTAGGCTTATTAACAGACACTTTGGGAATCTGATGGGTCCTAGCTCTGCGACCTGTCATTTCCTTTCGAGATTAAATGATCGGATTCAGGATTATTCCAGAGTAAGGGATCAATGTTTTTTCAAGCCCAGAACTAACCTAATCCATTAACATTATATAATCACTACACAATAACATAATTTTAAATTTAAAAAGGGATAATGTTGCACAACAGAATAGCATATAAATATATCTAGAACAAAAAAGTAAACATTCCAAAACAAGTTTCACTTATCTATTTCAAGTAACCAAGTCTGCCATGAAAATCATAGGGGAAGAGAATGCTCCACCCAACCAGTGAGAGCCAGTGTCCTCTACCAACACTCCCCCTAATCCAACTTCACAACCAGAGTAGTTTCGTGATAGTGACCATATCAAGTCCAACCCTAAACATTCTCTGACCCCACCAGGTCATGTCTCAGTGTTTAAACTGAGCACACATGCTTCAACCTAGAATTCCACTGGCTAACCAGCTCAAGAATTCCTTATTTTGGCAGTTTCTTGCCTCCCTCAACAACATCCTGTCTAAGGGTAACAATATTTGCAGCTTTATTCTCCTCCCTCGGGCCTCCTCAAGCTAGGCTCCAAGTTCACCAGGTTGCCTAAGGATTTTTCCCTCTCACCCTCTTGGATCCCTTTTCCCTCACTGAGATAATTTATCTCTAGGGAGGGATAATTGTCTTGTAACTATTTCGTATGTGAAAATCTCATTTAGCATATTTTCCCACCATAACTTTCATGGCTAACCACAACCAATATTTATTAATGCAATTAAAGAAGTAACATTTATATTCTTCACCTATTCACACCAAGCCTTTAACATGGTGTTAGATACTAGGAAAATACTAAGATGGATGGTGAGTCAGTATTGTAGGTATTTTAAAAACTTTCTTTCACTTGTAATGATATTAGGACACCTAGAAATAATTTAGAAATTTACGTAAATGCGTTTGACAATAAATAATAATAAGTAACACAAACAAACACACAAATTCTTTAAACTTTTCTTCAATTCCTTCACAAGGCAAGCTACAACTTGTTGTTACAAAATTCTCCAGCTACAACCAACAAGAAGCAACTACTCCCTAATTTACCAGCTACAACTGAAAGGAGCTACAACCCCTAAATTTATCAACTTCTACTTAAAGGATCTCCAACCCCTAAAAATTTACCAACAACTACTAGAAGGAGCTACAACCCCTTATCTGCAAGCTATAACTTGCTTGACCTCAATGATTCATCTTTCATATAATTTTCATACTCAAACCATAAAGGTCAAATCCTTACATAAACAATTAAATTTGTCTCTTCAAAAAGTTACCAAAACATCTTCAGAATATTTCATTACTGAACACACCAGTAGCATCACCAACACACTTCCTCACTGATCCGGATTCTCTTGAGTACTAGAATTAACCAAGATCTCTTATTTCTATGATGTTAGTAGAATTACATGTGAAAGAGTATGAAAAACCACATGTGCATACTTTTAAAAAGTTGAAACATAATGACAACCATCAAATCAAAGAAAACACACAAATTGATAATGAAGTTCACCCAGTGTGGGTTATGTCTCTGAGCCCGATGTCAAGAGTGGGGAGGTCACTTCATTAAATGTTTCAAGATGATGATGAGTACATGGTGCATTCTTTGTCTTTACAAAGACAAACTCCCTCAATTAGAGTGGCATGTCTCTCCACGAGAGGTTCTCCTATAGGAAATCTCACTCATATTGGCTCTCCTTTAGCATGACAATATATTAAATTATCACATGAAGTGGCATACAAGTATCTTCCAACGGAATGGTAAACAAGGATCTCAACATCAAAATCATCATCTCAGCAAATCAAAAGAAAGACATGGCATCACTGCATCATATACATCCACTTTTGAGGATGGCCTGAAAATGCACAGCTCTACTGAAGAAATGGACTGCACTGTTGAATTTTTGGTGCAAAATCATGTCAAATGACTAAAAACTCAACCCCTTTTTGACACCATCAAAAATATGGACTCTCAAGATTCTCAAAGATTCGTTCCCACTGGTTAACTGGAATTTTGCAACTCATATGACAAATTTTACTTCACCATATGAAAAACTAAGTAAAATGAGTATAAAGTCAGCCTCGTTCTAAAACTGTCAAAATTTGGCCCTTAGGGAAGCTTTTAGATTCCTCATGATTCCGCAAATATTCCTCTCTGCAAGTTGAATGAAGATTTGTTGCTCAGATGACAAATATGACTTCACCACTGTGCTCCTTGCGAAAAACTAAGTAAAATGAGTATAAAGTCGTCCTTGTTCTGAAAGTCATCCATCCCTACTCAGGATTCCACCTATGCATTAGGTTTTGTGCCGTTGTTCCCCTGTGGCAAATATGAGTTTAAATAATAATAAAAATTGGTGTTAATTTTTAAAATTGCCTTCCTAGAAGAATGGTTGTCAGTGTTAATTTGTTGGTTCATTGGCCAATTTTATTTTTTTTTTGGTTAATTTTTTTTATTTTTAAAAAATATAGAAAAAATCTGTTGGCTGAAATTTTGGGGTCACTGAAAAAATTAAGTAGGTGACAATTTCACCAGTTCTGGCCGCCATAAATCATCGTTGTAAAGTGCCAAATTGTTGCCTCGTTAATTTCTGCCAAATTTAGTTGCTTTTCCATATTTAGACGAGATTCTAAATTTAGTTGGCGCTCTGCTAACTTTAGGCAAGGGGCCTAGTTGACCAAAACTTTGACCGGCCAAAACTTTTGCATACGATGTCGGATTGAGATGTCATTTATGTCATTGGAAATCTTGTGACTAGCTCTTCGATCTACCCCTAGTTTCATGGTAATACAAAAAAATTATTTTTTAGCCTTTCTTGAGCCCCCTATGATCACTGAGTGTTTCAGGAGCCACCTGGATCATTCCCCCCAACTGAGGAGCTTTTGGTCCTTCGAAATTATGAACATAATTTGTAATATGTTGTGTTCCATTATCTGCACAACAAGTTCCCTGACATGCCACAATTCCTTCTCCTTCACCTTTGTTCTTTGGAGACACAAGTGATGAACTGACACCTGCATCCCCTGCAAACTTGTAGTACAATTTTTGCAAACTACATGTTTAATTACATGATCCAAGCATCCCCATATTTTTCAACAGTTCATAAGACACACTCTTTGGTCAAGTGTACATCATAATAGAAACCAATACCCCAACTAATAAAAAGAAGCCAAAACATCATCATGTTGCTTTCATAAGTGATGGAAAACACATCATCACTTTACAATCACTTCGTAACATATGTTTTACAATAATATGGCCATGAAAAGCTACTATCTCTAATAACACCATCTCTCATTCATCAAAGTGAATGGGTCATCATCCTCGATTTGATTCGCTTGTTGAATAACTTTTCCAACTGATTCTTGCATGGGCGCTTTTTCCTTGAAACTTTGCTCTGGATGGAGCCTCCAACATGTGGCTCTTTGATGTCCATCTCTGTTGCAATGGCTGCAAAAATTCTTCTTCCTCCAGCTATGCTTAACCTTCGTCCTTCCCTGATGTGGAAAAGATATTTCACGTCTTGTCCTCCTTCTTGTTGTCATTCTCTTCCAGTACTTGGCAACCTCATGGTTATACAAGCCAAAAAAACTACATGGTTTTCTACGCCATGATTTATGCTCATCATTAACAATATGCTTGTAATCAAAATGAACTTTAGGATACTGAGACTTTTTATACCTTACTTTGGCTTTCACTTTGGAATGCTTACTCTAATTTGGAAATGACCTGCAATCACAATCACCAAAGGCTTGTGAGGTACCCTCAAAAGCACCCAAATCATCATCATCATCATGTGAAAATGAAACGGAATAACTACAAACATTGTTTACCTCAATTTTCGATTCTGGAGCAAGTGATGATGGCTTTCCTAAGCCTTCATTGTCCTTCAATTTTTCCAAGGCCTCTTCTGTGGCTCGAAACTAAAGCTGCAATCTTTGCTTCTCCTCTTTTTCTTCTTGTTAGACGTATTCTCAATTCAACATTCTATGCTTGAAGGCTCTTATTGATCCCTTCATTTGAATGATGAGAAGATGATGAAGAAGAATAATGTTCACTCAAGGAGGTATGTGGAGCATCGTTCTCTGCCCTTTCTTTCTTTCTCCTATTCTTCTCCTTGCATTTTCTACTCATAATCTACATACATTATATCTACCATCTGTGCCATCCTAAGGAGGTCCTCGTAGAGATATTTGTTGTTCTCCATTTTCCTTCTTGTTAAACGTTCAATCTATGGTTATCATTCACACTCGTAATTCACATCATCGAGAAGACCGCTTTGGTACCAAACTTGATCCATATTCTCTCAGCTATCAGAATAAACCTAATATTTTACTTATGTGATGTTAGCAGAATTGCATGTGAAAGAGTATGAAAAACAATGTGTATACTTTAAAGAAGAGGAAACATAATGAAAACCATCAAATCAAAGAACACACACAAGTTGATAACAGAGTTCACCTAGTGTGGGTTACATCTCCAGGCCTCGTGTCAAGTGTGGGGATGTCACTTCATTAAATGCTACAGGATGATGATGAGTACATGGTGCATTCTTTGTCATTACAAGGATAAATTCCCTCAACTAGAGTTACCCTATTAGAACTCTCATTCATATTGGCTCTCCTTTTGCATGACAAGATATTAAATTCTCACATGAAGTGGCATACAAGTATCCTCCAACAGAATGGTAAACAAGGATCTCAACATCAAAATCATCATCTCAGCAAATCAAAAGAAAGATATGGCATTACTGCATCATATACCTCCACTTCCAGGGATGGCCTGAAAATTCATAGCTTTGCTAAAGAAATGGAATGCACCACTGAATTCATGGTGTGAAATCGTGTCAAATAACTGTAAACTCAACCCCTTTCTGATACTGTCAAAATCTAGACCCTCGGGATTCTCAAGAATTTCTCAAAGATTCCTTCCCACTAATTGACTGGAATTTTGCTGCTCAGATCACAAATCTGACTTCACCACTGCACTCCTCGCGAAAAACTGAGTAAAATGAGAAACTGTCAAAATTTGGCCCTCAAGGAATCCTTTAGAGTCCTCATGCTTCCACAAACATTCATCTCTAAAATTTGACTAAATATCTGTTGCTAAAATAACAAATTTGACTTCACCACTACGCTCCTTTTGAAAAACTAAGTAAAATGAATATAAAGTCGGCCTTGTTCTGAAACTGTCAAAATTTGGCCCTTAAGGAATCTTTTAGATTCTTCATGATTCCAAAAAGATTCCTCTACGCAAGTTGGCTGAAGATATGTTTCTCAGAGGACAAATATGACTTCACCACTATGCTCCTTGCAAAAAAATAAGTAAAATGAGTATAAAGTAGGCCTGGTTCTGAAACTATCAAAATTTGGCCCTTAGATAAACTTTTAGATTCCTTGAATATTCCCCCTTGTGTCAGGGTTCTGCTCTTATGTTTTCGTGCCCACTCAGGGTTCCACCTATGCATTGGTTTTTGTGCTCCTTGGCAAATATGAGTTTAAATATAAAAAACATGGTGTTAATTTTTAAGTGTGCCTTCTTCGCAAAATGGTTGGCAGTATTAATTTGTTGAGTCGTTAACCAATTTTAATTTATTTATTTTTTTAAATATGGACTAAATTCGTTGGCCGAAATTTTGGGGTCACCGAAAAAATTAAGTAGGCGACAATTTCGTCAGTTTAGGCCAGCAGAACCTGTAGCTGCAAAGTGCCAAATTGTTGCCTCGTTAATTTCGACCAAATTTAGCGGCTCTGCCAAATTTAAACAGGCTTCCAAATTTAGTTGGCGCTCCGCTAACTTCAGCCAAGGGGCTTAGTTGACCAAAACTTTGACTAGCCGCAACTTTTGCATACAATGTCGAATTGAGGTGTCGTTTGTGTCATTAGAAAGATTGTGACGAGCTCTTCAATCCGAATTAGTTTTATGGTAATCTAAAAACTTTGATTTTTTAGCCTTTCTTGTGCCCTCTTTGATCACTGAGTGTTTCGGGAGACACCTTGATCACTTACACAATTTCTCACACAATTACACAATACATCACACTCATAGAATTCCTTAATCAATTCTTCTTATAAAGAAATTAGCCTACTAAATTAGGCTTCTTCACTTTTCAGTTAAGTCCAGGTCTCTTCTTGGATGAATCTCTTATTTATATTTTACTTAAGTCTTCAATCACTAATTTGCAGTCTCTCCAAAAATATATGAGCTTAAACTCCTTAATTTCCTATTTAGAAATCCAACTAAGTTTTTTTCTTTGTCATTTACCTTGTTAATCTTGAGTTCTACATGTGTGAAACTTGAATTCCATCTTTGCATGAGGTTTGAACTCAATGTCTAAGTTAATCTACTAATTTTAGGAAATTTGTGAGTTTATTTTGACTTCTGATTGTAGTTCCAAATTTGGCTAAGTGCTAAATACACAAAAACGCCAAATATGGCATAATATTTCCAAATTTCATGCTACCGACTCATCCATGCATAATCCTGAAAGCTTTATACAAAAATGTTGCCAATTATGTGTTATAATCTTTGTTGGGTTCTCTTTTGTTCTATATTCCCAAGGGCTAATATAACACTACAAACGCTCCACGCCTTGGTCACTATGCCAGACAGAACCAAGTCTTAGTCCTTAAGGCTTGGCCCCCAACTCCTTTATCCCAACGTTATTTTATAAGCACCTCAAGTGTTTGTGTCTCAGGAAGAGTTATCAAGTGGGTCTACCCACTATGTTCAAGAACCAATCAAATGCACTCTAGGATGAGTCGTCTCTGACAACTTTCATGTACTCCCAACACCCAGTCAACCCATCACTCCTCCAGTGCGCACTTTAAAGATATTTGGGGACCATGCTAATAATTTTTGCAACTAGGGCCAAATTCCATCTTGGACAAATTAGATGACTGAGATGATGATTGCATTAAATTCCTCTTTTCGGGAGGACCAAAATTGACCTAAAGATCACCCATTTGGACAAGCAAAAGTTGATTTTTAAATTATTTTATTCATTCACGTATAATGGAATGGGTTGGCCCTAAGCACATGTGAAATTGGTTAGGTTGGCCTCAACCCCAAGTGGACCCTCATGAAAGCCTATAAATAGAAGCGACCTCAAGCTCATTTACACACATTGATCAAGCCATCCTCTACTCTTCTCTTTTGTCTTGGTTCGCACATGTTTGACGAATGAAGTTCGTGCAAGGGTCTGAAATCAAAAGGGCAAAGCTCGCACAGATTTAGGGTTTTCTATTTCTCATACGCTGGCACATAACTAGGTATTTTTGTCCCAAAACACTGGCACATAGTGGCTCTGACAGTGTCAAGGAAGCCTTAGGCGCTGGCACAGAAGCCTACTGGAGCATCCACGGTTTCAGAAGTATATCTGAAGGTGTTGGTCGCCAGGTGCATGCATAGAGTGGTCCAAGATGCATCTTAGCAGTCCCAGATGCTCGCACAGAGGCCTGAATGGAGATTCTAGGGCTTCAGAGGTAGATTAGACAATATTAGTCCCTGGATGCTGCACAGAGTGGTCAAGGGAGCCTCCAGGAAGTCTCGAACGCACAAACAGTAACTGGAAGAGAGCGTCTGGGGGTTTAGAGTAGATCTAGGTGAATTTGACCCCAGACGCACACACACAATCTTCCTGAGAGTGTCCAAGAAGACACAGATGCCCTCAATAGTGGAGGGAGCGTCTAGGGAGTTTCAGACGGATGTAGTCAATCTTGCTAAGAATGTCCAGGGTTTTGCTCTAGGATTTAACAGTTGACTTCGGTTTCCTTTAGTGATCTATTGGATATGGTTTCCTTTCTATTGTTCTATAGATCTATAATTTGTTTCTATAAATCTCTACTGCAAATTTATGTATTGGGATCATTGTACTCTCCGCTAAAAAAAATTTATGATGATATAATAAAGAAGAATATTTGAAAGGGTTTTCCCCCTTGTGGTGTTTTTCCTTGGTCTTGGACCAATCTATTGTCTCTTATGATTGTGTTGTTGTATTTTTTTCATTGCATATATTTTTCTATCTTCATTTATTGTTTATGATTGATTACATTGCTAATAATTTGGATGCATTGTTAATGAAGAAGTAAATTGGGCTAAAGTAATTGATACATCATAGAACAATCTAAAAAATTAACATGGTATCAAAGATGAGGTGAAGGACAAGCCCTAAAAGAAGACAAGCATTGAAGCACTCATTATCAAAAATAAGATCTCCTAGCCAAGGTCAAAATGTATTATTCTACCTTCAAGGAACATGAAAATTGGGTGATGCATCAAACTTTGTTGCATGGAAAGTCAGGTTGGAGATCATAGCTAATAACAAAGATGTGTTGGAATACATTTGAGCAAGGATTCTCGAGCCTCCATAAAATGCTTCCGCTTCCCTCAAGAACAAGTACAAGAAAGGTGTGTCCAAAGCAAAGCAAATTATAGTTGATGGTTTACAAGATCATTTACTTGCATATGTTGGGAATTTAAGAAAGTCTAAAGACATCTATGAAAATATAGTCGGCATGTATGAAATCAACAATTTGAATGAGATCATCAACTTGAAATATCAACTCAAGGAAACTAATATCAACAAAGGAGAAGTTTTTCAATCCTACATTATGAGGATCTCTTGCCTTAGAGACCAGTTGTAGAGAATTGGAGAAAATGTGCCTAATAGGGAACTAGTAGTTGTGACTCTTAGAGGTCTCCCTCCTATTTGGGAAACCTTCATTACTACAATCAACAACAGCAATGTCCTTTGGTCATTTGATGAAATTGTTGGGAAGATTACTCAAGAAGAATCAAGGATGATAGCAAGAGCAAGGATTCAAAAGCATGAAGAGGGAGAGTCCGCTGCATATATCACTCACGACAAAAAGAAGAAGGGAAAAAGAGGTTCATCAAGGAATCCTCCTTCTCAAAATTCAAAAGGAAGGAATGGCAGATCATTAATTCACATTGAATGCTACAATTTCCACAAGAAAGGTCATTATGCACGGGACTATCCCGAGAAGAGAAAAAGGCCATGTTACAACACCAAAAGAAACAATAATAGTAAAAGAAGAAAATATAATCAAAGGAATAACTGTGAGAGAGATGTGAAAGAAAAATAAGAGATTCCTCAAGTGACCATGAAGAAGATCATCCTCCTCAAAAGAAGTCAAGAGCTCCCAGTTATGAAAGTAATGTTGTAAATAAATCTGAATACATTCTTATTTCTTCCCTTACTAGATCTTCTCCACCAAATTCATGGGATAGTTGGTTGGTTGATAGTGGGGCCACTCATCATTTCTTTGTATACAAGGAAGTCCTCTCTAGTCTGGTAGAGAGGGAGTCTAATTTGAAAATCATTATTGGAGACAAATCCACTCATCCCATGAAAGGTCTTGGGTCCATCAAATTTTAGTTGAATTCTAAAGAATCAATTATGTTGCATGATGTTATGTATGTGTCGGGATTAATGAATAACTTGGTATCTATATCTACATTGGAAGATAAAGTGATGAGATTTGCCTTCATCAAAGGAAAAGTTTTGACTTTGTTGGTTGATTCACCTATGAGAGATGCATTCACATTAGGATCGAGATTTGAAGGACTCTATAGAGTCACTAGAAGGCCACTTCTAGCATTGGTTCATAATACCAATCATCTAGGTGAGCTGTGGCACCATAGTCTAGCTCATCTACACTATGATGCTCTTCCAAAAATGAAGAAACTGGTCTCAGGTAATCCTAATGTTCAATCCCATCATGATGGATTTTGTCGAGGTTGTGCGAGTAGAAAGAAAAAGAGGGGACCTCCATCTCATTCATTCTGATATATGTGGTATGATGCCTATGCATTCTATTGGTGGTCATCTCTACTACATCACCTTCATTGATGACTTCCCAAGAAAAACATGGATATAATACCTTAAGCACAAGGATGAATCCTTTGAAATGTTCAAGGAATTCAATGCCTTGATCGAAAATCAAACAAGAAAGAGAATCAAAGTATTTGGGTCCGATAATGGAGGAGAATACATGTCAAAAGAATTTATAGCATTTTTTCAAGAAAGAAGGGATCAAGAAGGAAATGATTGTGCCATATACTCCTGAAAATAATGGTTTAGCTGAAAGGAAGAATAGGTCTATATTAGAAGTTACTTGTGCCATGTTCCATGATCAAAAGATGCCAAAGTTCCTTTGGTTGAAGCCACACATGTTGTTGTATATGTTTAAAACAACGTACCTCATCAATCATTAGAAAACAAGACTCTGAAGAAATATTCATAGGTGTTAAGCCCAATACTAGCCATCTTCATGCATTTGGATGACCCGTATATTTTCATGTGTCGCAGGACAAAAGGAACAAGTTGGAAGCTACAAGAAGAAAAGGTACATTTGTGGGTTACTATGAAAATTCTAAATCATATAAAATATATATTCCTGGTCAAAGGAATGTCAAAATTAGCAAGGACGTAACATTCGATGAAGAAGCAGCTCTTGAAAAAGCAAGAGACCTTCCTCCACCTCCTCCTCCCAAGAAGGAGAATGATGATTGGGATATTCTAGATGGTTCTTCTGTGACCGAGTCTAATATTGATGATGATCCCATGGAGATTATGGATCCATTAGATCCTTCTCCAAGTGGTCCTCCTACTAGGAAGAGACCACTTTGACTCTGCAATACTCTTCAGAATGCTGAAAGAAATGTTCCCATTCGTAGATAATTTAGATAAAGGAAGCAACCATGCAAGTATCAGGGATATGTTGCATCCATGAGCACTATGATTCAAGCTAAACCTTACTCATTCTAGGAAGTTGTAAAAGAACAATTTTGGAAGGATTCTATGGCCGAGAAATGCAAATCGATTGTGAAAAATGATGTATGGGATGTTGTGCCAAGACCGAATGGGAAGTCTGTCGTGACTTCAAAACGGCTATTCAAGATAAAACATGAAATTTATGGCAGCATTGAGAAATACAAAGCAAGGTTCATAGGTCAAGGATTCTCTCAAAAAGAGGGATAAGGTTATGATGACATGTTTTCTCCTATGGATCAATACACAACCATCCGTTCGATAGTTTCCCTTACTACTATTCAAGGATGGACTCTTCATCAAATGGACATAAAGACAGCTTTCCTTCATGGCATGTTACAGGAAGAAGTATATGTTGAACAACCATAGGGATTTGAAATGGAAGATTGAAGAACACATGTTTACAAGTTGAAGAAGGCATTATATGGTTTGAAGAAATCTCATTGAGCTTGGTATGAATGCATTGGCAGTTACTTAATGAAGTTGGGATTCACAAGAAGTAATGTCGATCCCAACCTCTACTTCAAGGTAGTCCAAGGTATGCCATTTATTTTGGTTTTATATGACAATCTATTCTTGAAAGGTAGTGAGCCTCTAATGATCGAGTGTAAGAGGGAGCTAGCCTCTGAATTCGAGATGAAGGACCTTGGTCTCATGCACTACTTTATAGGCCTTGAGGTGTTGCAAAGGCCTGGTAAGATTTTCCTTTCACAAGGAAAATACATTGTAAATCTGTTGGAAAGATTTGGAATGACTAAATGCAAATCCATGGCTACACCGATGGAAACGAACTTCAAGAAGTTATGTGGAGAACCTACAAGACCTGATTTAGAAAATCCATATGATTATAAGCAACTGATTGGGGCTCTCATGTTCCTTGTGAAAACCTATCTAGACATATGCTATGTAGTAAATGCATTGAGTCAATACATGACCAAGCCCCTCCATGCACATTGGATCGCTGCCAAACATGTATTGAGATATTTGTATGGGATGATCACACTTGGTCTGAGATATTTTATTGGAGATGTTCAACTTCATGGATACATTGATGTTGACTGGGCAAGAAATGTTATCGATATAAAAAGTACATATGGATGTTTCTTTAGCCTTATATTTTCCATGATATCCTAGATGAGAAGGAAACAAAAGTCTATAGCATTGAGCATCACCAAAGCAGAATACATTGCTGCTAGTATGGCTAGTTGCGAAGAAGTTTGGTTGAGGAAGATCTTTGGAGAGCTATTTGAGAAAGTCTTAAACACTACAGTGATATATTGCAACAAAAAAAGTGGGATTAGTTTTTAAGAGAATCCTATGTTTCATGACAATTCCAAGCACATTGAGATTTGATATCACTTTATTCGAGACATGGTGCAAAGAGGAGTTGTTAAACTCCATCACATTTAGACAGATGAATAGATTGCAGATATTCTCACCAAGGCATTACAGAAATGAAATTTCTTGGTCTTCATAGAATAGCTTGGACGGATGGATGTGGCCCCTCCAGATAAGGGGCAGTGTTGATCAAGGACACTGAGCCAACTCTTCCACCCTGTTTGAGCTCCTAGGGTGAGGAATTGAGATAGAGGGCTCCTGGGGTTGAGGGAACTCTGGACAATAGGGTATGACCCCTATTTGTTACCCATAGGGTTATATATCTTTCTCCCCTATCTTCATAAGGTTGAAGAATGTTGCTCCCTTGTCTGGTCTTTGCAGAGTATACCCCAGGTTGCATCATATCCACAAACAGGGCTTGTCGGGAATAACGCTCCTCGTTTTGCAAACAAATTGAGAGTGTACTTGGGGTGTACAACCTAAGTCGATTATGATGTAGGTGTTCTACCACATGAATATTGAGGGTCATAGATGGGAATATTGGTAGGCAATAGGATTGGGTTGAGACTTGCTCCCTTTTTGAGATTCTAGGTTGAGAATGAGCTCCCCGTTAAGATTCTAGGGTCGAAGATGTGCTCCCATGTATGATTAAGTTATGCTATTGCTTAGTATGGGTGGAATTTATTGCTCCCTAATTATTCTTCTTTTAGATCCAAGAAATTTTTAGCAGATAGAGTTGAGCAGAGATAGTCAAAGCATGACGACAACATGACAGGATGATGTGATGATCAATAGATAGATATTGGCAGGTGGAATTTTTCTTAGTTGAGAGGAAGTGTTAATTTTTTAAACTAGGGTCAAATTCCACCTTTTACAGCTCATATGACCAAGATTATGATTTCATTAATTTCCTCTTTTCGATAGGACCAAAATCGACCTAAAGATCGCTCGATTTAGACTAGTGGAAGTTGATTTTTGACTTATTTTATTCATTCATGTGTAGTGGAATGGATCGGCCCTAAGCACATGTGAAATTGGTTAGGTTTGCCTCAAACCCAAGTGGAGCCTCATGAAAGCTTATAAATAGAAGCTTATCAAGCCATCTTCTACTCTTCTCTTTTTTCTTGGTTTGTAAAGGTTTGACAAATGAAGTTAACACACGTGTTTGAAATCACAAGGGTGAAGCTCACATAGATCATGGAGTTTTTTGTTTCTCGAATGTTGGCATGTAATTGGGTATTTTTTCCCTGGAATTTGGCACGCAATGGCTCTGCGAGTGTCCAGGAAGCCTTAGACGCTAGCAAAGAAGCCTAAGGGAGTGTCAAGAGTTTCAGAAGCAAATCTGAAGGTGTTGGTCCCCGGACGCACGCACAAAGTAGTCCACGGTGTGGTCGAGCAATCCCATACACTCGCATAGAGGCTTGAAGGGAGCATCCAAAGTTTTAGAGGTATATCGGATAGTATTAGTCCCTAGATGCTCGCACATATTGGTCAAGGGAGTGTCTAGGCAGTCCTGGATGCACACATAGTAACTGGAAGAGAACGTCTAGGGGTTTGGAGCAGATCTAGGTGATTTGACCCTGAATGATCCAGATTTAAACAGCAACACAAAAAATTATAGAGATAACCATAAACACAGAGATTCAGTGGAAATAATACTTCATTTCATTACTATAAAATACTGAAATATGCTTACAAACAAAAATGGAAATAAACTAGCTAGGGCGATGGTATCTCTCTGAGAAGAGATGTGGTGGCTACATGCCTCTAAACTCAGTTACAATGAGGCTCGAAGACCTATTTATTATTGAGAAACAATGGAAAACCCTAAACATCCAAAAACCTAACCCTAGGAGATGAAACGCCAAATTGTGGGCCCCATTTTGGGTAAATTGGTACATCAACTTCCCGTGGTCGTAACTTTGGCACCCGATCTTTGTTTGATGTGTACAATAGCTCATTAGAAAGATATATCCAAGAAATACAACTTTGGGAAGAGAAACATCAGTCCACGGACCCATGTTGCTCCTAGATTTCCTAAAAAATGTCGTTTAGGGCCTCGAAACGGCTCCGAAAGTTCAGGACCTGAAAAATTGCTAAAAATAGTAAATTGTACTACAATTAAGGAAATTGAAAACTGAAAGAGACAATTGTGGGGGTCCAAGTGGGATAGGTGGGTGGCCAACCACCTGGATCATTCCTCCCCCCTTAGGAAGCAATGGTCCCCATTGCATTGAGTTCCTCCATCTGCTGAACGTAGTCCCTGGTGAGTTGTTCTGCAATCTCTGATGTGTACAGTAATGGTGGAAAGCATGGTAGAGGGCAGTCCACATTGAACACTCGGTACAAGAGAAGGAATGGGGGAATTTTGTGCTCCAAATAATTTTTCCCCACAGCCTTGGTACTGGTGTAACGACCATGTCGAAGTGGTATGAGGTTCTAATGGGTTCTGGTAAGGTGTTCTTTCTGTCGATGCAACCAGACTTTGCTGCCCACCTGAAACTTTTGTGGTATCCCTGTGGGTGAGGGGCACTGTTCATGTGTTCTTTCATGAGCATATCCCTTTGTTGTTGTTGCTGCGTGGAGGAACCCTTTGCTGGGATCATGGATGTGGCGACGATCTTTGATCCAAAAATGGATCCTGGAAAAACCTCTAGGTCTAAAAGACTTCATGCAAGAGGTAAAAGGTGCCAAATGGCACAAATCCTTTGTAAATCAGAGGAAAATGAAAGTTGCAAACTGCTCTTAGACATAGTCTCATTGCAGGGATCCCTCCATTCTGAATCCAACGCAACATAAATGGCTGAAAACGGCCTTCAGATGGGAAAAGCTATCGTAAAATGAAGCTGCCCCTTTTCAAAGGAAAAAGAGGCAAAATCCCTTGAAATATGGGTCTAAAACCCTCTAAGTCTTCCTAATCTCCCTAAAGGGAAAAACCATCGAAAGAGGAGAAGTCTTGGACTTATCGCATTACACTATCGGGCCTTAAAAACATGGAGAAAACTCTAAAAACAAGGCGATCAATGGTCTAGATCCGATCGGCGATCGCAATTGGCGGTGGAAATTGGTGGACAGTCAGAGGCATAGCGCAATGGGACAAGGCAGATGCGATACCGCAATCACCGATAGCGACGCTGGCATAATCCATGATATATGGGAAAGACCTCAATCCTGTGTGATCTACGATTGTGACTTGTCGCATCACAGTATCGCGTCGGCACATTACTGTGGAGCGGGGCCGATATGTTATGTATTATATCTGTGATGCGATGGCCGCACCCGACGGGGTGGTATACAACATTGGATATATATTGAAGTCCGTCAAAGGGATGTTTTATATGTATTTTCACATATTTCGTTTAATAAACAAAAAGCGAAGGGGAAGCAATATGCAATGTAAACCAGACCTGAAAGGGTTCCGAAATGGAAATATATATAATCTCAAATCCGCCAAACACCATTTTTCAATGTATTTTCACAGTTTCACTTATCAAACGAAATGCGAAGGGTGAAGGCCAACTGCGATATGCGATAGCAATTCCCAAGCGAACCCGATAGGGATATAAAGCACAGTTGTGAATATTTCAAGTCCGGATGGACAGTGCTTTGCGGACTTTCCCATGTATAGCAGCGTTTTTCTGTGTAAACACAGAGAAACTGTTTCAGGTGGATTCAAAGCACGGTGGCTTCCTTCCATTGTGGAATAGGTGGCATTCATCCCTGAGAGTGTTTAGCAAGGATTGTTAACACTCAAAGAAGGGATTTGAGCAGACTATGGCGGGAAGACAAAAAGCCCAAGAGGGACAATGAACAGGCTATGCAATTTGGCTTTAAAAGCCATGAATGTCAAAGATAGAGGGCTGCTGGGTTGTTGAGGGGTGTTGTTATTAATCCTTGAGGGGTTTACTACGAGAGCAGAAGCCAATGAGGAAGCTGAAGCCAAAGGAACAGTGAAGAAGCCAAGGGAGTCACTTGGAGTACAAGTGAAAAGCCCAAAGAGAGCTGTAAACGGCCAGAGGGCCAAAGAAGCTAGAGCAGAGAGCCAGAGAGCCAAGAGCTAGATCCAAAGAGCCAAGAGTCAAAGCCAAGAGCCCAAACCAGAGCCAAAGAGCGAAAGTCAGAGCCAAGAGTCAGAACCAAGATCCAAAGAGCTAGAGCCAAGAGCCAAGAACCATAAGTCAGAGCTTCAAGAGCCAAAAGGGATTAAAAGGGTGTCTGAACCCACTGTTTCATGTAGAATAGCAGGAGTTTAGCCAAAGAGCTTCTAAAAAGACTTACACCATAATCCCAAAGAGCCAAGTCAAATTGGCAAGAGCTCACGGAGATGTAGCCCAAGAGTTGTGGGTGAACTCCAAATTAATTTGTTGTCTTATGTGTCTGTTTTTACTGCTGCCTTATTCATTGTTATATGCATTTATGTATATGTTCAAGCACATTTAAATGTCAGCATGCACAACAAATTTTAAAGCACATAACAGCCAACAATAAAAACAAGCATATGCCTACACTTTCAAGCATTTCATAATTCCGCATTGGTTAATCATAAAAGACTTGGGAAAATTCAAGTTTTGGAAGTGGGAGAGGTTCTTGTAAGCTAGACAAGAAGCCTAAGAGCCCCATTTTCAGATCAGGTGGTATCAGAGCTTAAGATTGATTGACCACACCTTCAAGGAAGGATTATATCAGAATGCTTGATTGACAAAGCAAAGGCTTCTTGTCTGAAATGTGTTTGAACAGCAAGAGGTTGATTGTATAATTGTTTGCAAACTGATTATTTGCTAAGTTTGCAGAGGTGAAGGGAAATCTATTGATAGCTTAGTCCAGGAAGGACAAGAAGGAGAAGTGTTGAAGGCATTCTTCTATCCCAAAGGACCTCAAGGCAATCTTTGGAGCACAAGAGGTTTGTTGCAAAAGGTTGTTGAATAAGCTCTTTAATTATCTTGTTGAAGTTTTTTTTTTGTTCATTGGCATAATGACAACTTCTACAAGTGGGTCCTCAAATTCTGCGTTCTTCACAAGATTCCTTGATGAAGACATGAGGCAAGAATTTTCCACCATGATGGATATGGTAAGAGAAATGTATGAGGATGGAAGGAAGAGAAGCATGCTTAGAAAGTAGTTGAATTCCATCATGGAAGAGAAGCAGTTGTTTGCTAACAAATTGCAAGAAATGGAGAGGCAACTTCATATTGCAAATATGAATCTGAAAGGGATGCATGAGTTGGAAACACAGCTCTTTGTTGCCCAAGAAGCCTTAGTCAAGTACCAACTTAAAGAAGAGGTAAGCCATTCCAGTTTGTCTTCAAATTCTTTTGAGAATGCTTGTATTGGTTCTTTTGAGAAACATACTAAAGGCATAGGTTCCAAGCTAATGTCCAAGATGGGCTATGAAGGAAAGGGCTTGGGAAAGCATGCACAAGGTATTTTTGAACCAATAATGGTTGAGGAAAGGCCTAAATATTTGGGTCTTGGCTATGGACAGTCTTATGGACAGAGTTCCAAAGCTGCCATGAAAGCCATTGAAACAGTCCCAAGAAGGAGTTTCATTTCATGTCCTCTATATCAAAAGTGTGAAGGTTGTATCCAAGAGGAATGCAATAGCTTGAAACATCAATTGTAGGATGCAGGTGTTTAGAAGCACACACTTGAACCAGAGAGTTGGGGAGACTCTAATAGCCTTGAAGAGTTTGCTGGTGTTCCAAAGGGAGCCACTTTTTCATTTGCTTCACCTCCTCATGAAGGAAATAAAGGTGAAAGTGGCAGGTATAAATCTGGTTCTAATTATATTCCTTTTGAGTTTGCAAAGCATGATAAATTTCCACATAAGTATGGGGAAAGAGTTGCATGTTATTTTTGTGGTTTAGATAACCATGATGTTTCTAGATGTTGGAAGAGAATAGCTGCATAGGAAGCAAAAGAATGAAAAGAAGCAAGAAGCCAAAGGCCCCTTGGATAAGGAAAATCATGCTATCAAGAGAATGCACATGCAATGCACTTACTGCCATAAGTAAGGAAATATTGCTACAAAGTGTTGGACACTGAATCCAATAATGCTTCCACCAAAGCTGAAGAAAGTGGAAAGAGAAGATGGCAGAAATGGAAGTGAAGATTCCATGAATGATGTGTCTCAAAATGATTCACATGATGACATTGATATGCAAGCAAAGGTAGTACCTTTGAAAGGGATTGGTAAGGAACAGTTAGAGTTCTTATCTAATTAAGATTACATGTTTATTGATGCATCTACATTACATTTCATTTCAGCTTCGAAAGTACAGTGTGCTTGAGTGAAAGTTGAGGGATGAAATGCATGCATTGCATGTGATGCCATGTTGACTTGAAAGAAGTTAACTTGGTCTCCAAATGGAGATAATGATGAAAGTTTCATCTTTTGGAAAAAGAGTCTCAATGGTCTTTTTCTACATGCTTGACTTGAAGGGTCATTTGTTTAAAGGCATGTTTTGTGGGCTTGTTATCTAGTCCATCATTTGTATGCAGATATACGACATGGAGGTGTTTGTGAAAATCTGTTTCTTTTGTTGAAGCGGGAGTTTAGTCCATCCAGTTGTTGTCTGTATGCCTATTGTTGTTAACAGTTGTTGTGGACAGCTTGTCAAACAGGTACAAATGAAAGTTTTGTGGAGCAAATGTACTTCACATCTGTTGAGCCACCTTGGATCAATGACCAAGGAAAAGAAGCTCAACTACCTTCTATGACCATTTCAGTAGAAGTTCTGCAAGAAGGCAAGGAGGAAGACAATTCTTCTCAGGAAGACCAGCCCATCCAAGAGAAGGGAAATGGTCAGAAACTTTGGCCAGAGGCACTATGCAAAGGCAAGTGTAGGGAGGCTGAAAGAAGAGGGTGAGTCACTCTCATTTACTGTTCAGATCAGTATATCATTCTTTTGGATACCAAAAGTTCTTTTAGTGGGAAAGCGTGATCCAAAAATGGATCCTAGATAAACCTCTAGGTCTAAAAGACTTCATGAAAGAGGTAAAAGGTGCCAAATGGCACAAATCCTTTGTAAACCAGAGGAAAATAAAAGTCGCAGGCTACTCTCAGACATAGTCTTATTACAAGGATCCCTCCATTCTGAATCCAACGCAACTTAAATGGGCGAAAATAGACTTCAGATGGGAAAGCTATCATAAAATGAAGTTGTCCTTTTTCAAAGGAAAAAAAGGCAAAAATCCCTTGAAATATGGGTCTAAAAACCCTCGAAGTCTTCCTAATCTCCCTAAAGGGAAAAACCACCGAAAGAGGAGAAGTCTTGAACTTATCGCATTACACTATCGTGCCTTAAAAGCGTGGAGAAAACTCTAAAAACAAGGTAATCGAAGGCTTGAACAATGGTTGTATAGGGGTTGTTGGATCTGGCTGATCAACAGTCTAGATCCGATTGGCAATCGCCATCGGCGGTGGTAGTTGGTGGACTGTCAGAGGCATAATGCGATGGGACCAGGCCGATGCGATACCGTAATCGCCGATATCGACGAATCGCAATCGGCGTTGGCATAATCCATGATATATGGGAAAGACCTCAGGCTTGTGCAATCTGTGATTGTGACTTGTCGCGTCGCAGTATCGCGTCGGCACATTACCATGGAGCAAGGCCAATATGTTATGTATTATATCTATGATGCGATGGCCAGACCCGACGGGGCGGTAAACAACATTGGATATATATTGAAGTCTGTCAAAGGGTCGTCTTATATGCATTTTTGCATATTTCATTTAATAAATGAAAAGTGAAGGGGAAATGATATGTGATGTAAACTGGACCTAAAAGCGTTTTGGAATGGAAATATATATAATTTCAAATCTGCCAAACACCATTTTTCAATGTATTTTCGCAGTTTCACTTATCAAATGAAATGCGATGGGTGAAGGCCAACTGCGATATGCGATAGCAATTCCCAAGTGGACCCGATAGGGATATAAAGCACAGTTGTGAATATTTCAAGTCCGGATGGACAGTGCTTTGCAGACTTTCCCATGTATAGCATCATTTTTCTGTATAAACATAGAGCGACTATTTCAGGTGGATTCAAAGTGTTGGTGGCTTCCTTCCATTGTGGAATAGGTGGCATTCATCCCCGAGAGCGTTTAGTAAGGATTGCTAATGCTCAAAGAAGGGATTCAAGTAGATTGTGGCAGGAAGACAGAAAGCCCAAGAGGGACAATGAACAGGCAGTGCAATTTGGCTTTAAAAGCCATGAATGTCAAAGATAGAGGCTTGCTAGGTTGTTGAGGGGTGTTGTTGTTAATCCTTGAGGGGTTTGCCATGGGAGAAATGGCCAATGAGGAAGCTGAAGCCAAAGGGACAGCGTAGAAGCCAAGGGAGTCACTTGGAGTTCAAGTGAAAAGCCCAATGAGAGTTGTAAATAGCCATAGGGCCAAAGAAGCCAAAGCAGAGAGCCAGAGAGCCAAGAGTGAGAGCCAAAGAGCCAATAGTCAGAGCCAAGAGCCTAAACCAGAGCCAAAGAGCTAGAGTCAGAGCCAAGAGCCAGAACCAAGAGCCAAAGAGCCAGAGCCAAGAGCCAAGAGCCAAAAGTCAGAGCTTCAAGAGCCAGAAGGGATTAAAAGGGTGTCTGAACCCACTATTTCGTGTAGAACAATAGGAGTTGAAGCAAAGAGCTTATAAAAAGACTTACACCATAATCCCAGAGAGCCAAGTCAAATTGACAAGAGCTCACAGAGATGTAGCCCAAGAGTTGTTGGTGAACTCCAAATTAATTTTCTGTCTTATGTGTCTATTTTTACTACTGCCTTATTCACTGTTACATGCATTTATGTATATGTTCAAGCACATTTTAATATCAGCATGCATAGCATATTTTAAAGCACATAACAGCCAACAATAAAAACAAGCATATGCCTACACTTTCAAACATCTCTTAATTCCGCATTGGTTAATCATAAAAGACTTGGGAAAATTCAAGTTTTGGAAGTGGGAGAGGTTCTTGTAAGCTAGACAAGAAGCCTAAGAGCCCCATTTTTAGATCAGTCTTCCCCTTACTTTGGGAGTGAATGAGACAGAAAATGAATTTCCTAGTCTAGGAGATGAGCTTGCTACCTTTCTTAACAGTGATCAAAGAAGTTGTGGTAGGTGGGGCTACCTCTGGTATCAAGTATAATGAATTACCCAAAGTAATAATAACAACGTGAGGCCTTGACTCATACACATCATGTCGCCTCCACAAGTATGGCTAGCCTAATAATACATCACAAACATCCAGAGGTGCAACATCACACAACACCTCATTTGTGAAGGGCTTGATGTTGTAGGGAAGGCAGCACTGCTGGCGAACTCGAAGATCTCATCCTTGGTGAAGCCACCCGATGTTGTATGGTTTCAGATATGGTATAGTTAATAGGCCCAACCACTTCACAACCTCTGCTGAAATGAGGTTCTTTTGGCTCCCACTGTCAACAATGAATTGCAGCGGTGAACCCTTCACCCACATTTGTGAGTGGAAAGGATGCTCCCCCTTCTCTGGATCTTTGGGCTCATTCTTTTGGATCTTGGTAGTGGCAACAGTGGCGCTGGGCTCTGCGTCAATGATCTGCTTCCCTTTTCCATTCCCCTTGTCGGGTTCTAACTCAGGGTTGGAACATGCATCTGATTCTGAAGCCTTCAACTCAGCCACCAGCGACTGCTTCGTCTGACACTCACTCATGTTGTGAGTGGGGCTCTTTTGGAACTCACACCACTTTCCTGTGTCCTTCTTCGACTTCATGGTGTTGTTATTTTCTTGCGGCTTCGATGGGTTGCCTTAGGTTGCCCCATCTTGGCTTTGTCCTTGGTTCTGCGATTTGGGGAAGCCTTTCCCTTGCTTTGGAATCGCAGATCCAAAGTCTTGCTTCCTTTGTTTGAACTTATGCTCAATTTTGACAATGTATCGGTACGTCGTGCCAAGCGAGGACATGTTCAGGAACTCTAGCTCTTTCTGGATGTATCTATGTAAGCAATCGCAGTACTTGAGTATCAAATGCAACTCGGAGTCCTTGATACCCAACTGTGTGTGAAAGGTATGAAAAATGTTTGTGAAATCCAGCACATCTTGGTCCCTTCCCTGCCGCAGCGTGGTCCACTTTATGTATTTGTCTGCATAGCTTTTAACAGGGTAGTATTGCTCCTTGATGGAATCCTAGAATGAATTCCAAGTGGGTGCAGTTGAAAATAATGAGCCTGTACTTTCATCCTTTTGCACGCAGTAGGTTTCCTACCAATCCTTGACATGGGGGCCTGCTTTGAGAAGAGCGAAAATAATCTTTCCCCGACTAGAAAAATCATGAACAAAAAAATACCCTTCTAGCAGATTTAGCCATTTATCTACGGCATCTGCATCTATTTGACCCTTGAATATGGGGATTTCAAAATTAACTTGTACCTTAAAGGGTATGGCATTTCCAGAGTAGTTGTTGAAAGCCGATGTGTCACCTCTGGGTTGTCGCTGAAGTATTTGGGCAAGTTTATCCATCATCACGTTCCTTTGTCGCTCGAGGACTTCTTCGAGCAAGATTTTGATAGGATATCCTGCCCCCTCGTCTTTCTTTTCATCCACCATGGGAGGTCGTCGAGATTTGTGAGGCTGGTCTTGCAAAGATTTGACCAATTCAAGCCTTAACTCCTTATATCCCGACCTCGTTGGGGACATGCAAATAAAAATAGAGAAAAAGCAGACCGCTCTGATACCACTGATCTGGATTTAAACAAGAACACAACAAATTATAGAGATAACCATAAACACAGAGATGCAGCGGAAACAATACTTCATTTCATTACTGTAAAATACTGAAATATGCTTACAAATATAAATGGAAATAAACTAGCTAGGGCGGTGGTAGCTTATCTCTAAGAAGAGATGTGGTGGCTACATGCCTCTGAACTCAATTACAATGAGGCTCGAAGGCCTATTTATTGTTGAGAAACAATGGAAAACACTAAACATCCAAAAACCTAACCCTAGGAGATGAAACGCCAATTTATGGGCCCCGTTTTGGGGTAAATTGGTACATCAACTTCTCGGGGTCATAACTTTGGCCACCCACCTATCCCACTTGGACCCCCACAACCATCTCTTTCAGTTTCCTTAATTGTAGCACAATTTACTATTTTTAGCAATTTTTCAGGTCCTGAACTTTCGAAGCCGTTTTGAGGCCCTAAATGACATTTTTTGGGAAATTTGGGAAATTAAATAAGTAACAATTTCATTGCAACCATTTACATAAGTAATCAATAAACGAAGGAATACATGTTCCAATAGCATAGTTGAGATGCTCTTGAGCTCCTGACTCTATTGGGATGCTCCTCTTGACTACCCAACTGGATTTGCCTCCCAACCAACTAGGAAGTATTTCCTAGCCCAAGGAACCTCCACAGGTTCCCTAGCCCTTCGAGCTCAAGCCCAACTAGATGTAGTGTGTCCAAGTTTAACAAACACTCTCCAGATCCAAGTTTGTATTACCTCATTTATCTCTCCATTCTCTCCCTTGGCTTTCTACACATTCCTCCCCAAAACAAAGCCAAGACCAAGGATCTCCCCCCTTCTCCTCTCATCATCATTCCATTTTTATGCCTCTTCCTCCCATCCACCTCAACCACCTATCATTAATGTCATGACTACCCCCTCATCCTTTCATTTAGTATCCTTGACTTTTCTTACCATATGACCTCCCAAGTAGATTTGAGAAGACATTTTGGGGATAAGTTATGAATATTTAATTTGGAAATTAATTTGGAGAAGACCATATATTCTCCCAAGTAGATTTTGAGATGACACCTTGGGATATGGATATTTAAATTGGAATAAATGGAAGGAGACTATATTCTATACAAAATTAAATTTGAAAAGACAAGTTGAGAATTGAATAATAACAATAATAACATTTATATCAATAAACAAAAATTACAGTTTCACAAATGTAAGTAATATCAATATTTCTTGATAATTATAAGTCAATATTTTCAGGTAAATAAAATTTTCATGATAAGATTAAGTATGGAATTACATACACCCCTCCTTCAGAAAACTTTGTCCCAAAGTTAGAGTGAGAAAGATACAAGGAGTTCGAAAGCAGTTTGACAATAAGGCATAACAAAATAGAGAGAGTTATAGTAGTAAAATTTAATAAGTCTGGCAATGATACCACTTCCCATCAAGAGTCTCCAACTAATCTATATCCTCCTATCCTTCCTAACCTACTTCTGTTCCCACCCTATCCATCCTCTGCCGTTATATATTATGGCATCGGCTATACCAATCTAGCCACTGATAAAACTAATATGGCAGAAGCGTCGACTATATCGACGTAACTTCCCCAACAGGAAACTGGCAATCGTCATCACACGTTTAGAGGAGTGTGTCCATCATTGCCCTCCCACGATTCTAGGTTTGGAGGTTACATGGTGGGAAATACCTCCACCCCTCCTTACAACTAGGGTCAACATCCTAATATGGACCACACTACAGCGCTGGTTGGATACTTGACATCGAATAATCCAGTCAAGTAGGCTTACCACCTGCCATTTACATTTTACTCATGTCATAAGAGGGCATATCAAGTAGATACCAAATGTAATAGGACAATGTACATCATACCATTCCTCGTTGGATGTCTCAACCTTCCCCAATGGAAGAGTAGATCTTCATTATCATATAGTTATTTCAAATCTGCAGCTTAGTTCTCATTCTTGCATATATATAACAACAAAATAGATATAGATATGTGATCTTAAACATCATATTATTGAGTCTAGTATCCACTTGTCAATTTTGCAGTTCATACTAGAAGTAAATCTTACATTAGATAAATCATAATTTCACTAAGCCATTCATTAGATAAATCACATCCACTTAAGCCATACATGAAACACCAATAACTCTGATAAGTCATGCACCTGATAAATCATAATCAAGTAATTTATACATTAGGTCATACATCAAACATTTCAAACATCAATACCTAATCCATCTAATGATTTATATAAGTAGTTTCACCTGTCCAACTAAATGCATCAATATTGCATATCGTTCATAACTAATAACATGGAATACAAATAGAGCCTTAGCATAGGTAGCTATCTAAGTCAAAATGGACATCATAAATGGTCAAAAGTGAGGGGTAATTACGACATATAGTCTTTGCATCCTCCCAGGTAGCAGATCTTGGGTTATACTTGTCCCATTGTATCTTAACTTGGTCCACCAAGTGATGCCTGAGCTATCGAACCCTATGGTATAATATGCATATTGGTTTGATCATTATGGTTCCCACGTCTGAGACCTATAATTCCCCCCAGTCAAGATTGTGGGATTCACCATAAACATAATGTTATGGGACAGACATATAAAAACATCATGAGTTTTATGCAAGTGGGGTGGTAGTACAAGACAATAGGACACTAGTCCAATTTTCTCTTTGATTCTTAAAAGGTCCAATAAATCGAGGTGGTAACTTCATATCTTTCTCAAACTGAATAGTGTTAGGAATAACTAAAAAATAAAAATAAAACTCGGTCCCCCACTTTAAAACTTCGATCGGTACTATGTGCATAAACATAACTCTTTTTCCTATCATGTGCTTCCTTTAAACTTCGTTGAATATATCTTACCTATTCCTCCATTTCGAAACAATCCTATTGTGACTATTACTGTGTCTTCTATCCTTTCGTCGACACAACGGTGTCCTGCATGGGCTCCCATATAGAGCTTGATAAGGAGGCATCCTAATTGAATTGTGGTAATTGTTTTTATAGAAAAACTCTACCAATGGTAAGTACCTTTCCCACCGAGTCTAATTATCCACGACATACATTATAGGCATATATTCTAAAACCCGATTTACTTTTTCAGTCTTTCCATCTATTTATATATTATATGCAGTGCTAAGGTTTAACTAAGTCCCCAACACTACTACAAACTTGTCCAAAATGTATATGTAAAGTTAGATTCCCTATCAAAATGATCTTTTTGGGTAGCCCATGTAGCTAGATAACTTCACCTATAAATACTCAAGACAAAATGGGAGCAGTCTCTTAGACAAGGTAGTTAGCCACCTAGAGATACCAAATACATGGCCAAAATAGAATATGTTAAGGTTGTTTCTCCAAGAAGAGAGCAACTCATCCTTCAAGAGTAATCCATAAAAAAAAAATGAAAATAATGGTCATGACCACCTTTACAAGTGGAGTGACTTCAAAGAATATGCCAAGGTTATTAGAGTCTTGTAAACAAACAACGTAACTCCTCCAAATGGAAATAGTATAAATATGTTAGGGAATTATCTCCTAGGATCAACCACATTGGCCATAAATAGTAATCCCATAGAAACATGTGCCATAATTTTCCATATGTTGTTATGACCTCCTCAAAGAAGTGGGGTGTCCTCAATCAATGTGCCAAAGTGGTTAAATGCACATGTACCAACACCTCTCCTCCACCGAATATGATAAACAGTTCACCCTAAGAGATTGTGTATCTTTCATTTCTCCTTTGCTACATTCCATCCACCCTCTCTCTTGTGTTTTCTATTTGCTAAGGTATTCTATGAATACTAAAACCCTATGTTACGATGTCTTTTATGTTTGACACTTCTTTCAGCCTCTCTGAGCAGTATGGGATTCAGGTCATCCTAAATTTGTATTTAATGAATATTTTGCATCGTCCATCTTTCAAGTATTTTATTACCTGTTTTTGTGCTCTATCACTTTATGCTTACGATGTTTGTATTCCAAACAGAATATATGGTCATATCATTGCCCACACGCCTAATTTTTAATTTATTTTTCCTAGTTTGGGCCTTGATATGTGTTGCTTTTAAATTTTAATATTAAATCATTCAAATTGTTGCACCATTTCTTTATCCATGCATGATAGTGTGATGAATAGAGGTCTTGGGGAAATTGGATGCTAATGTTATTGGCAAGACATGTACAGTTGGTGACTCTGTAGGTTGGCCTCATACCAACAACCTCACTCTTGCCTTCAGGTTGACAGCAATACCGATTTATTTATAAGAAAATAAATAAGTAGCAAGAGGAATCTGAACTAGTAATAGGCCCAATATATAATTATAGCATTCATTCACAGTCATGGCCATTCTTTGCATATTTATAACCATGAATTAGAAACTCAGAATGCCACAATTAGTTTCAAATTTTCCATGGATGACAACATGTGTGAGTTGCCCCATTTGGCCAAAATATGCTTACTTGACAACCACATTGTCCAAACTGAAGTTGTAAACAAAATAAAATAGTTTCACACACCTACCAGGTGCTCTTCGGACTGTTACATCATACATGCAACCAAAATAGGCAACCAAGTCCAAGTAGAAAACATATGTGCATTTTGTAAACCTTTTAAGTGCTTATCCCATTCATGCTAATACTTTTTATGATCCATAGGTTTCAATACACATACTTATATCAATCTTCTAAGCAATGAAAATATTTGACATTTAAACTGATGCATATTTAATCTCTAATCAATGCTCATCAAAATTATACACCATGATATCCAGAGTAGTAAACACCAGTGCATATTTATCAAACCTATATTATGTTTACTTATTTATGTTAGTCTTTAAGGTGATGAGAATATCATATATTTGAACTCATGCATTTTTAATCTCTTATAGCTTCTCAATAAGCATAATTAGATTGTGTTTAAGGTCAATGTAATTCAGCCCTAATCGTGGTCTCTTGTTTTTAGTTTATGCCCTTGCTTTGTACTCGAAAGAGATAAAAATCCGAGGAGTGGATATTACTGAATCTGAATTCGAGAAGGAGATAAGTGAAATATGGGATTCAAAACCAAGAATGGTTTGTATGAATAGTTGGTCATGTTGCTTGTGTTGATAAATGACCCCAATACATTTATAAGAACAATAAACTAGGTATCTATACTACACATTGAAATTTTTTTTGTATAATTTCATAATAATAATTGTTAGGATAAACATGAATTAATATTTAGAACACTTGTATTAAAAAAATTCACATAATCAATCTTGAAAAGAGTGAGTCTTGCAAAGAAAAGACAAACCTTTAGTACTTTGAAATTCAATTTTAGTAGATACCCTGAGCATGGATCAAGAAGATCAAGGCCATACTTGAATGGCCTGTTCTAGAAAGTAAAGCAGAGTTAAGAAGTTTCATTTGATAAGTAAATATTTAGAAAAGATTTATTAAACATTTTTGGCATAGTTGCAACCTTAACAGATTGGACCAAATGTCAACATTTAGATGAAGTAACACTGGAAAAAGGAATTTAGCTACCCAAAAAGGGAAAACAATATGCCCCATGCAGTATTGCATTAAATGTTGTATAGGTTGGGATATACAATGTTGGACTTAAATGGTGTATATCCCAACTTATATAGCATTGGATGTTCTGTGATGCTTCTTCTATAGCAATTGGATTACTATTGAGTCAGACTCGAACATGTAGGCTTGTATCACATTTTAAAAAAATTGATGCCAAAAGAAAATATAACACTTCTGGTAAAGAAATATATGTTGTTATCCAAAAACCTTATATTGGTAGCATTATTTCCTGCGTAAAGAATTTGTTTTGTCCAGATCATCAAGCACTGATGGGCCTCTAAATTAGACATAAATTAAGGCCCATGCCTCTAATTTAAAACATAAATTAAGGCCTATGACCATCCTTCAGCACATTAAACCTCTCTTTTTGCATTAGATAATTTATTTTTGACTTTAATGTATTCATTAGGAATGTTTATGGATAATTGAATATTTCTGCCTAATATTATTTATTTTTTGTGGAATATTATCATAATAATGGGCAGATTATGAAGAGTTGGAGGAGGCGATAATTTAGGGACTTGTTCCCTACTACTCGAGGATCAATAATATATAATAATTCAACAAGATATTATGGAATTATGGCACAAATTGTGGAACTCCAATGATTGAGAAAATCTAGGAATGTGTTCCACTAATGAAGGGAGCAGATCCACCAATCAAGGGAGTAGATCCACTAATCAAGGGATTTCAGTGGGGAATGATTGATAATCATTTTTTATAAGTACCAAGTCAAATTTTCCTCTAGGGAATGATTGAGAAAATTTAGGAATGTGTTCCCTGTCATTTAATGCAAATTCCTAGTATTGGGGACTAGATCCACTAATCAAGGGATTTTGGTGGGGAAAGCTTCCTCCATTCATGGGGAATGATTCCTAATCATTTTTTATAAGTACCAAGTCAAATTTTCCTCTACGGGGGGGATTTTCATTAGTGTTATTGTTGAGACAGCTTGTATTTGTGCAGCTCCATTGTATTTTCTTGCAAGGATGTAATTCTATTGATGAAAATAATGAAGATTGGTGTCATGTTCAGTTTCTAAATATTGTTCTCCTCCATAGGTCTCTGAGTTTCCTTGGGCTTGGCCATCCCAGGAACCTCAGATCCCTTTTGTATCGTTCTCTTTCCTTCGTTTCATTGCTTATTCACATGCATCTCTAGTTTTTATTTCTTTCTATTTCTGCATTTAGTATTAATGATTTCTTGTTGTAGGATTGAGTTAAATGGTTGACGTAAGTTATTTTGTAGGATCACAAGCATTATTTCATCCTTGGAAAATTTTTGGAAGTTCATAACAATCACTGAGTTTCTTGGATTAGTCTTCTTATTCCCAAATCTAGATTGTTGGACCTCCTTTTTAGCAAAGAACAGTAAATTTCTGCTATTTTTTAGAGCATGCTAAGGAGTTTCAATCGACTCGATTCCACTTGCATTAGATCAAAAAAACATTCTAGTTCAAAACAAAAATCACCCCATTTCATTTGCACTTGATTTAGTTAGGCATTTTTTAGATTTACTAGCTCACTAGTTATCGAATTTCTAGATTTTCGACTAGTAATGTTTTTTTTTTTTTAGAATGGGTTAACGGAGGTCTTTTAGAGTGATTCCACATGGAATAGGGACCTAAGACATCCCATTTAATAACAAAATTTGTCCCATCCAATTTTTATTTTATTTGCTTGGTCACTAAACCCTCACCAATTTCATCATTTAACAAGGAAACTTCTCCAAGCTTCTTGAGCAAATCCATCCATCTCCAAACTTTGGTTTTGAGTTCTAAGTGATCCTAGGCAGTTTCCCACTCCATTCCACCCATCACACACCTTTCCTAGGCCTCCCATCACCTCCAACACCTCACATTTTTCTCTCGGATGTATCCTATAGGTTCATTGTAATTCCTACAGGATCATCTTGTAGGTTTCTAGTACATCCAGTAGGTTTTCCTAAAATGGCCTGTTTTAAGGCCGAATTGATGGAAAACCTCTAGGAATTCACCAAAAGTCCCCCAAGGGTCTCCCACACCATCCAATCATCTCCTAATCCTTCCATCCAACCTCCAATATCCTTAATTCATCTGCCACATTACCAGAGGAAATTAGTTTGCATACTTGATTTTGCATGAAAAGACAAAAAGAAAAAAACATATTCATTTCAGTCCCTTTACTTGCACATTAGTGATGTTTGATGCTTCTTACTTCCATGCTTAGATAGTAGCATTTGGTTCATGATAATTTATCATTATTGCAAAACGTAGTTTCTTGTAGTTAATTAGGAAATGTTGTGATTTAGCAGTGAATTTCCATCTCTTTCCTTGTACTTTCCTTGTCACAATAGGTTAAGGTTCCATTTCGAACATTTCATTTTCTACAATTAGTTTAGGATTTGACTTCAGTACATGCACTCCATTACATCATGAAAGTAAAGGAAGGACACATTGTATGCCACACACATAGTGCTGACACCTCTTAAGTCTGTACGAACCCTGGGTTGATAATTAAAGTCGGTAGCCTTGGGAGCTATGACATTCTTGTTGCAATAATGAGGCCCATCACTTTTTGGCGTCGTTGCTGGGAACGTGTCAAAGTATGCATTGCTTTCTTTCCTAGTTGATTCATCTCTTTTTACTTTTTGCAAAAACAAAAAAATAATTGCATTAGGCATATTTAAATTCAAAAGTAGAAAATTGCATTTCATTATAGTTTTCATTCAATCATAAAAAATAAAAAAAATAAAAAAACAAACAAACAAACAAACAAAATTCTCCAACACCAACACCACCCCCCCCCCCCGCCCCCCATTTAATCACATGGTGCAGTAAGAGCCATATCACCATCCACTTTTGCAGGTAGAGGAAGAAGAAGAGATGGCAAAGAATGTAGAAGAAATGGATGGAGAAGATGACAATGAGGAAGATCCTCTCGGATTTTCCATTCAAGATACAGATATCAATGTGCACATGAAGAACATCCCTCCATATTTTCTTCCAAAATTTCATGGTATAAGGTCAGAGATCTAAAAAGCTTTCTCTTTGAATTTGAAATTGTTTGTAGATCTTATGGTTACTTATTGAAAACTCAAAAATTGAGATTGTTTCCAGCAACATTGAAGGATAAAGCTCTTAAATGGTTCATGAGTTTAGGGACTAATTCAATAAGATCATGGAATGATATGCAAAAGATATTTCTAGAAAAATATAAAGATCATGATCTTAAAGGAGAAATTTTTAGAATGAATCAGAGAGAAAATGAGAGTCTAGAGGATCTAACAGAGAGGTTCATGTATAATGTTAAGAGGGGAAAACTACATCATTTATGATCCGACACACTAAAAACCCTCTTACTTAGAACAATTAGGGATGAATGGATTGATATCCTTATTCTCATGAGTAGAGGTGATGTATATCAATTATCATTTGAGGAAATTTGTGAAACATGCAAAAACATATCAAAACGAAAAGCAAGGGTAGGGTAAATCAACATCAAGATCATCCAGTCAAGCTAAACTTGGAAATTCGTTTGATCATTTTAAAATAGAAATTCTTAGCAATCTAACAAAACAAGTAGAAATGTTAAGAATGCAAGATGAAGGAAAAGAAAATCATGATATTTGTGTTGCAGAACCACATGATGTTAAATATTGGCCATTATTACCAAGGTTGAAGAAATTTCACCAAGAGGACCATGGAGCAAGTCAATTGCCAATGCATCAATGTTATGTAGCTCCAAAATAACCATGGCATCCTATTCAGTAGAATATGATGCAAGAGCCTAATTCACAATTTCAAGGTTATGCATATCCACCTCAAAGTAATTGGAACACACCTTTTCCTTGGCAACATTGGCCATCTCAACCCCAAAACCAATTTTGGCAACAAGGTTGGCAAGCAACTTATGGGAGCCATCCACAATATCCTTAGTATTTTCCTCAATATCCTCCATACCAAACTCCTTGTTATCCTGACCATTCACCTCCACCACAACCACAACCCCATCCATTCCATCTCAAATATACACTCCCACTCAACTACCTATACCACAATTCCCAAACCCACACATTGAAGTAGCTCAGCCCACTTACAATGTTGATGTACAAAACTTCCAAAAATATCCTCTTGAGATCAATGGTATTCACCATAGCTCAGGAGAGTATTGCAAAAAAGAGATCATCTTGATATCATTGAAGGACCACATCCAAAAGAAGAAGATTCAAATAAGAAGACCACAAAACCATGGGTTGTGATTGATGAAGAGAAGACATCAAAATTAGAGATCGAGAGAACTCCCTCATGGCTACCATCAAATCCTCCATGTATTCAAGAGAACAATTAGCAAAAAATAGGATGATTTGAAATTCATGGTAGAAGAAGACATGAAGAATGATCCAAATCAGCAAGTGGACCAGGGGCATCACAACTATATTGAAATATGGTTCCAGACAGTTATTAAGTTGTAGCAATACCCTCTTCTTCAATTGTGCTTGATATCATCAAAGTCAAATCATTTGATCTCTCAAATTCAAGTAAATGTCAAAGCATACATCTCAAGCCTACACATTAGTTTCTCTGTCATCTTGATGTGCACATGGCTCCATTGGAAGTATTCTTATACTTGAAAGTTATTTTGTGTTTCAAGTAGGGTAAGGTAGAAAAAAAAAAATGAAAAATAAGAGGAAAAAGAATCTCAGGTAAAAACCTCCTTTGAGGCGCCTCAGATTGGCTCATTGATTGAAAACCTCCATGAGGCGGTCAATGGTTTGGGAAAAAAGAAAAAAAACAAAAGATCCTAGGTGAAAACCTCCTTTGAGGCGCCTAGGCAAACCTACTAGTTGAAACCTCAATGAGGCGGCTAATAGGCCTAGAAGTAAAAAAGAAAAAATAAAAATAAAAGAGATCCTTGCTCCATGCATCTCTTTGGTAAATGCATGTACTCTCCAACATCTGCAAGCAACGAGAACAAGTTGGTACCAAAAGGAAAATTGGTCAAGCCTAGTGAAAAGAAGTCAAATTTTGACTTTCTCCTCCTTTGCTCAAATTCTCCAACAAGGCCAAGGCCATGCCAATCCATCACCCTCACCTATTTTCACCATCGACCCATCATTCTCAAGCTTCTACCACTCAGCTTCCTTGTTGTCCTAAAAAACTACAGGATGCTCTGTTTTACTATAGGATACAAACATACATAGAGTAGATTTTTTTTTTTTTGCCATAACTTGAAAACCATGCATCCATTTGCCAAGTTGTTTCAAATGGAAATGCATATAGATGATGGTAACATGCTCAAGTAGTTTCAGCAAATTCTAGTGCACGGTTTCCAAGAAATTGGCATCCATCACCTTTAACCATTTTTGCATTTTCTCGATATCTATGCATCCATTTAAAAACCTGTTTCACGGGGAGATGCATATGGATGATGGTAACATGCCCAAGTAATTTTAGCAAATTCCAGCACACGGTTTCCAAGAAATCGGCCTCCATCACCTTGAGCCATTTTTAGTTTTTCTCAATATCCAAGCATCCATTAGCCAAAAATTTTCTATGGGGAGGTGAATAATGATGATGGCAACATGCTCAAAAAGTTTCTGCTCAATCAAATCTACCATTTGGGAGATATGGACAAAACAAGTCGTTGTCCTGTAAACCTTCAAGATACAAAACAACACCTACAGGATTGGCAGTGAACAGTTTTAAAGGAGATTCAGAGGTCAAAGAAGCTCCTCCAGAGCTTAGCATCAGCCTCAAGATCATCAGCATCACCATCCAACACCTGCACATCAACATCAACTCAATAGCAGCATGCATGTCTCTCTAACAACCATCAGGTAGGTGCAGGTATGCAATATTCTTGACCTCTTCTCTTGAGCATATTATAGTTAGAAATTTGTTGTAAATGCATGAGAGATGAGGTTTTATAAACTAAGGATTGGTCAGTAGTCTCAGCCGCCTTCATCTAATTAATTGCAACTCACTCCTTCACTCATGCAATTTTGAAAAGTCAAATTATGAAGGGTGATCATTTCAAGGAATGAGGACAGGAGTTAAAAGAATAAATTTTTGCAAAGGCCAAGGTCACCACAACACTCCAAGCCCTCCATCCACTTCATATTCACTATATATTCATCATTCATCTATCTTATTTCATTCTTGAAAAAAAAACAAAGAAAGTATCCTCTCCATTTTCATGAAATTTCCATTTGCAGGTCAGCAAGAAAGACAATCAAAGAGCAAAGGAGGATCACAAAAAGACCCCTATCACTCACATTTTTATTTTACCACTCATTACCATTCATTCCTCCACCATTTATGTCATTTTTTCCACTCCTTTACTTCAGTTTACAAATGGACTGTGTTTTCTACAAGATGATCTTGTAGGAATTACTGTGACACAGAAATCCTACAAGAGGAAATCCTAAGGAAAATAAACAGTGGAACAAGGTAGCAGAATGTTGATAAGGGTGTGGAAGACCTTGTCAAACTGAAAAAACAATCAAGAACCACCTTGAATAAGGGGAAGAAGGCAAACTAATGGTCTCAAGAAACAAGGGTTTTCCTTTGCACAAATATTTTTTTTGGTTTGTCCTTGCAGAGCTTATAGCCAATATTCTTAATGCACAAGAGAGAGGCCACCAGGGCCATGGATGAGGCACAATGAAGTCACTAAGTTTCTCAGAGGATTAGCAACACTTTTAGCAAGCAGGTACGATGGGCCTCTAAATTAGACATAAATTAAGGCCCATGCCTCTAATTTAAAACATAAATTAAGGCCTATGACCATCCTTTAGCACATTAAACCTCTCTTTTTGCATTATATAATTTATTTTTAACTTTAATATATTCCTTAGGAAGGTTTATGAATAATTGAATATTTGTGCCTAATATTATTTATTTTTTGTGGAATATTATCAGAATATTGGGCAGATTATGAAGAGTTGGAGGAGGAGATAATTTAGGGACTTGTTCCCTACTACTCGAGGATCAATAATAAATAATAAGTCAACAAGATATTATGGAATTATGGCACAAATTTCTGAACTCCAATGATTGAGAAAATATAGGAATGTGTTCCACTAATCAAGGGAGCAAATCCACCAATCAAGGGCACAGATCCACTAATCAATGGATTTCGGTGCAGAAAGCTTCCCCATTTCCTCCATCCACGGGGAATGATTCTTAATCATTTTTTATAACTACCAAGTCAAATTTACCTCTAGGGAATGATTGAGAAAATTTAGGAATGTGTTCCCTGCCACTTAATGCAAATTCCTAGTATTGGGGACTAGATCCATTAATCAAGGGATTTTGGTGGGGAAAGCTTCCTCCATTCATGGGGAATGATTCTTAATCATTTTGTATAAGTACAAAGTCGAATTTTCCTCTAGGGGGGGATTTTCATTAGCATAATTGTGGAGAGAGCTTGTATTTGTGCATCTCCATTGTATTTTCTCGCATGGATGTAATTTTATTGATGAAAATAATGAAGGTTCATGTCATGTTCAGCTTCTAAATATTGTTATCCTCCATAGGTCTCTGAGTTTCCTTGGGCTTGGCCATCCCAAGAACCTCAGAGCCCTTTTGTATCATTATCTTTCCTTCGTTTCATTGTTTATTCACATGCATCTCTAGTTTTTATTTCTTTCTATTTCTGCATTTAGTATTAATGATTTCTTGTTATAGGAATGAGTTAAATGGTTGGTGTAAGTTCTTTTGTAGGATCACAAGCATTATTTCATCCTTGGAAAAGCTTTGGAAGTTCATAACAATCACTAAGTTTCTTCGATTAGTCTTCTTATTCCCAAATCTAGATTGTTGGACCTCCTTTTTAGCAAAGAACAATAAACTTCTGCTATTTTTAAGAGCATGCTAACGAGCTTCAATTGACTTGATTCCACTTGAATTAGATCAAAAAAACATTCTATTTCATAAAAAAAATTACCCCATTGCATTTTCACTTGATTTGGTTAGGCATTTTTTAGATTTACTAGCTCACTAGTTCTCAAATTTCTAGATTTTCGACTAGTAATGTTTTTTTCCTTTTTTAGAATGGGTTAACAGGCGTCTTTTTGAGTGATTCTACTTGGAATAGGGACCTAATACATCCTAGTTAATAACAAAATTTTGTCCCATCCAATTTGGATTTGATTTTCTTGTTCATTAAACCCTCACCAATTTCATCATTTCACAAGGAAACTTCTCCAAGTTTCTTGAGCAAATCCATCCATCTCCAAACTTTGGTTTTGAGTTCTAAGTGATCCTAGGCATTTTCCCACTCCATTCCACCCATCACACACCTTTCCTAGGCCTCTCATTTCCTCCAACACCTCAAATTTTTCTCTCGGTTGTATCCTGTAGGCTCACTGTAATTCCTACAGGATCATCCTGTAGGTTTCTAGTACATCCAGTAGGTTTTCCTGAAATGGCATGTTTTGAGGCCGAATTGATGGAAAACCTCTAGGAAGTCACCAAAATCCCCCAAGGGTCTCCCACACCATCCAACCATCTCCTAACCCTTCCATCTAACCTCCAACATCCTTAATTCACCTGCCACGTCACCAAAGGAAATTAGTTTGCATACTTGATTTTGCATGAAAAGATAAAAAGACAAGAACATATTTATTTCAGTCCCTTTACTTGCACATTAGTGATGTTTGATGCTTCTTACTTCCATGCTTAGATAGTAGCATTTGGTTCATGATAATTTAGCATTATTGCAAAGCGTAGTTTCTTGTAGTTAATTAGGAAATGGTATGATTTAGCATTGAATTTTCGTCTCTTTACTTCTACTTTCCTTCTTACAATAGGTTAAGGTTCCATTTCGAAGATTTCATTTTCTACAATTATTTTAGGATTTGACATCAGTACATGCACTCCATTACATAATGAAAGCAAAGGAAGGACACATTGTATGCCGCACACATAATGTCGACACCTCTTAAGTTTGTACGAACCCCAGGTTGATAATTAAAGTCAGTAGCCTTGGGAGTTGCATCATTCTTGTTGCAATACCAAGGCCCATCAAGCACTATGGTATATAAATTCCAAAGAAAAATTATAAGATAGGCATGGCAATTGGTTCCCATTATTTCAGATTGTCACCTTCGTTATTCAACATATAATAACCAAATGCAATGTTGTTGTGGAAACTTTAAGTAGGGTCTCCATTTAATTATAACTATGCAAACTGAACCATGGGCTTTAATGTAATTGAAGAGGCACAACTAGAAGCACTTTTGGAGAATATTTGTTGGTGGATGGATTTTGCCTTATGCTAGATAATTGGCTTAAAATGTAATAGAAAAGGATTACATGAATTATGCATATTTTGGTAAAAGGGTTTCGAATCTTACCAACCAATTCAACACTAGAAGCAGTTTTGAAGAATATTTTTTGGTGGATGGATTTTTGTCTAAAGATAGACAATTATGTATTTTGGCTAGATCAATGAGAGAGAAATTGATCCAAAAATTGGATTCAAGTGGGTTGAGAGGAAGCCTTCGGCAAAAATAAAGCATTCAGTTAAGTGAGTTGAAGGTTTTAGTGGTTGAAGGTTCCGTTGGCCACAATGAGAGATGTGAGTAACTTTATTGTTGCTCGCAAGATTTGTCAAATTGCAGAGGATAGCAAAGCATTGGTTTGCATAAGCCTTTGCCTATGTTGAATAAACCATGGGTTGATATTACAATGGACTTTGTTTTGAGGTTGCCTCAAACACAAAGAGGATGTGAACATTGAAAATCTATGTATAGTTGAACGTGACATTGTTGTTGTGGCAATTGGAAAAGTATTAAGTCAATAAGGCATATATAGTAAATTTTAACGAAAAGCTGAAAGAGGCCAAAGATAAAATACAATGATGACTTTTCTTTAGCGTTATCATGATCCTGAGAACACACTAAAGCATAATTCAATTCAGTCAATGTCTTTGTAGTTAATGTTTTGTGAGTAACTGAGTTGTTCATCTATCAATATGGATCTGTCATTCAATCTATGCTTTCAATGAGGAACTAATTAACTGATGCCAATGTCTAAATATTTAAGACAACTCCCAAATATTGTTCTCATAAGAAAACATGTAAAACACTACCCTCCTTCTGTCCATGCAATTTCACCATCCATTCTCCACCCTAAAATTAGGAGATCGATGAGTTCTTTTTTTTCCTTGGTAATTAATGACTTGGTTGATATTTTCAAACTTCAAATTTTTACGACAATATTGTCCATACCAGCAAACTTACAAGCATGGAATGACGTAAACAGACACATAGTGTAAATGTAGATTCCCTATATCAGAAATAATGTGCTCTTCCTTTGGAAAACTGAAGAACTATCTCATTTGTCTGTTTGACATTTTGGATTGTGTGCACTACACACTTCCCCTGTTGCTATACACTATTTACTTGTTTTATATTTATCACCTAATTTTCTTCTTGTCCTGTTTTCCTTTCATTTTTATTGCCCTATCAATTCAATAGCTTGGAACCCAGTTTGACATAGGCTAGGAACCAAGTTTCCCCTGGCTTGGATGACACAATGTTATTTTGTGAAGAATGTTGAAAATGCAGAGTCCTCATATCGGTGCCAACAAAATCAATCGCGGATCAAGGACTTATTTGTTGGATAAAGCACGAAGACACTTCATAAACTATCTAAGAACGATCAAATGTATTTCATGGTTTACATCTTTTTCCCACAAAAAATTTTCGGGTTGCCTCAGGAGCATAACCTAGGCCCGTTGCAATGGGTTTAAACCAGAAAATAAGAATGTTGAAAAATGCAGTTTTCATCTCAACATAATTTTTTATTTTTTTTCCAATCAAGGTCGAGTAGGAATAAAAATCTTTCAGAAGGGTTTTACTCTAAGCAACTTGAATAACATACAGGAACCGATCCCATCAGAGAAGGATACTATGTCATCAAGCTTTGAGTTGAGGCTTGGTCAACCTTCATAGCGAACACATGCACTTCATGGTCCACTGCAACCTTCCTTAGATCCCCAAGTCTCTAATGCGACCATGGAGAGACATAAACCCTTATTTCTTGAGCATATGGCGCAGAGAGTTTATGATCCAAGTGTGCCAGAGGGAACCCAGTAAAGTGGTTCATGCAATCTTCCTACTTTTTCTGGCAACAAGGAGAAAGGGAAAGAAAGGTAGTTTGAGATTCATCTATATGGAGTTGGAAGGTCAAATGTGATGGAATATGGATTCATTGACCGTTTAAAGGAACATTCTATGAGAGGATCAGTTATGTCTATGTTTCTTCAATCTAGTGGGCATTCTATTGGTATTGTAATGGAGGTACCATTACAGTCTATGAATATTGTTATGGGGGATCTTGAACAACTCTTAAACAATTTGACGCACTTCAATGTTGATTCTCATGTGATGAAGCATGATGCACTAGGGGCCTTGAAAAACAAATTTGTAGGGCTCCCAAATAAGGGTTACATTCAAAGCATGGACTATGGATCTAATCCAAGCCAATCAAAATTTGGTACAATGGGGCCTAGTGCAACCTGTGACATGTATGAAAGCTTGTCTTCTTTAGTTCAAACAAAAACAGAGGTTTGACAATAGGCTACTACATGACATCATTCCTGTGTAGTGCCTTCCCTTTGAAGTATCCATGCACAACAAGCAATCTCAAATGAATGAAACACAAAAAGCTATTGTGTCACCGATTGAGACAGATATTAGAAATGCCCCTAGTTTGATTGTGTTGTCTTCTAGCTTTGGAAATAGTGATCATTCTGATTCCTTTTGGCAAAGAGCCATAATTAATTCTCTTTCAAAGAACAGTGGCACTTTATCATTATCAGCATTAGCACACCTGAATATACCCAGAGTAGTTGATCGCCTTATGGAGATCATCAGACAAGTAGCGAAGGAGGGAGCGCTTCTACTATACACATTGGCAGATCCAAACATGGCAGGAGTGGCAAAGAATGCTTGCCAGTTGTGTGGAGTTCCTTATATTGATATTCTTGGGCCAAAAACTAAAGCCATTGCAGCCCAACCAGGAGTTGCACCCTCGAGAGTTCCTCAAGGTAGTCCAGCCCAAAGCACATCCCTCTCAAAACGTTATTTCAAAATAATTGAGGCAATAGAATTCACGATTAAACAAGACAACAGAGCCCTGCCTCACAATCTTCATAAATCAGACTTGGTATTAGTTGGTGTCCCACGTACAAGCAAGACTCCACTTTCAATTTACTTATCTCAAAAGGGGTTCAAGGTTGCAAATGTGCCACTTGTTCTTGGAGTTGATCTTCCAAAGGAATTATTTGAAATTGGTCAAGACAAAATCTATGGTCTGATCATAAATCCTACTATTTTGCAATCAATATTGTTGGTGAGGGCCAAAACTCTTGGTTTACACTATTCCAAGAGAAACTACTCAGAAATGGACCATATTCATTGGGAACTAGATTATGGCAACAAGCTCTTTGCCTAGAATCCATGATGGCCTGTTATTGAGGTTGGGGTAAGGTGCAGGTCCTAAGCACTTGGAAAAATAGATACCCCCTACTCATGGTCACTTAGATGAAGGAGAGCCAATGTTAGGCTCCCTCCACTTTCGAAGTGCCTAGAACTCAAGAGATTGCAGTTCCTACAACATTTGTTCAGGCAAACACCAGCAACTTCATGGAGCTAGCGTAGAAACTCACAGGCATATCCGATGATAGTCAGGAGAAGCTTCCTGTCACCATGCCTGCACGTTATGACAAGCTTTTTCCATGGCAATCGACCAGTGTCTGCTTGCCTTTATTCTCTTCTCATTTGGCTTCCTACTCTTTTTCATTACAAGAAATCGAAGAAATCGACCATACCAAGGTCCTCGCATATATCCTGTAATTGGTATTATGTTGAAATTTTTCAAGAACAGGGACAGAGTTCTAGAATGGGCAGTGTATATTCTTTCTAGAATCCCTTCCCACACATGTATGGTCCAACGCCCAGGAGGTGTCCAATAATTTATCACTGCAAATCCCTCTAACGTGGAGCATATTCTGAGAGCCAATTTTCAGAATTACCCCAAGGGAGAATGCTTCAATTTCTTTCTCCACGATTTCCTGGGAAAGGGGATCTTCAACACGAATGGGGAGCTATGGAGGAGTCGTGGGGATCAACACACAACACAGGCAGAAGGGGGAGGAGTAGCAAGGGTAGGAGGAGAGACAACATATCCACTTTGGTACCAATTTCAAGTCATTTGATAAGTTTTGCTATATAAGGCTAAGCAATAAACATGTAGATTATCCATCCTGGTATAGGCAATGAGAGCCATCATATCTGCTTTGGTATTAATTAACAGTCAATATCTCTTCTCAATAAAGCCAATCATAAACATGTCAATCATCCCTCCCTGTATAGGCAAGGATAGACAGCATATTCGCGTTCGCACCAATGAACATTCCAATTATCCACCCTAAATAGGCAAGGAGAGCCAGCATGTTCTCCTGGAATGAAATTACCAAGAAAATTGAAAAGCTTTCACTTATATCCAGAATTCTCCTCCTCGACTTTCTGATCATGCCATCTGCCAGGCAATGGATTTCTCAGTAGACTATGTTCAGTAGAATTTCCCTCAAGACTACCTAGGGCAGTATGTTGTGGGGCACCATTAACACCTAAAAATTTGTCAATGCCCTTAAACACCATGCTGGAAAATAAAAATAGTTCGACGACATAAACAGCCTCAAGATCAAGATCTTAATATCAGCAAAAATCTCAAACAACCCTTCATTTCATTGAAATTCATCCTAGGTGGGTATTTCATTTTTATCCTAATTATGGACTCCATTCTAACTGGGTACTCTAATTATATGTACATAACATATCTAGACATTCCCCCTATACAGACATCAATTTTTTTAACGTTCATATGTATTATAGTTATAATGATGTCTGTAAAATGCAACTCTAACATGTCTTTACTCAAATTTTATTGCTTTCCATGGCAATAAAAAGACGTATCATTTTCAATCTAAGAATAAATTGTTATATATATATATTATATATATATAATATTATTAGTATTACAAGTAATTATGAGGGTTACAAGCTCTTATAGCGGAAATTTGGGTTTAGTGGGTTTTGGGTCCGGATTTTGAATCTGGGCTCTGATACCATATGTGAGGCTCCCTCCTAGGGTCCTCTAACTAAAAACTAAATTCCTCCAATTTTAAACACAATAAGATGGGAAATAACTTATTTATATCTAAACATTTATTTCATGATAATTTACCATTAAAAACTATTTACCACAAATTAAATAAGTAAGAATTTCATTGCAACCATTTACATAAGTAATCAATAAACGGAGGAATACTTGTTCCAATAGCTTAGTTGAGATTCTCTTGAGCTCCTGACTCTGTTCGGATGCTCGTCTTGACTACCTAACATGATTTGCCTCCTAGCCAACTAGGAAGTATTTCCTAGCCCACAGAACCTCCACAGGTTCCCTAGCCCTCCGAGCCGAAGTCCAACTAGATGTAGTGTGTCCAAGTTTAACAAACACTCTCCAGATCCAAGTTTGTATTACCTCATTTATCTCTCCATTCTCTCCCTTGTCTTTCTCCACATTCCTCCCCAAAACAAAATCCTCAAAAACAAATCCAAGACCAAGTATCTCCCCCCTTCTCCTCCCATCATCCTTCCCTTTTTATGCCTCTTCCTCCCATCCACCTCAACCACCTATCATTAATGTCATGACTACCCCCTCAACCTTTGATTTAGTATCCTTGACTTTTCTTACCATATCTTCTCCCAAGTAGATTTGAGAAGACATTTTGGGGATAAGATATGAATATTTAATTTGGAAATTAATTTGGAGAAGACCATATATTCTCTCAACTATATTTTGAGATGACACCTTGGGATATGGATTTTTAATTTGAACAAATGGAAGGAGACCATATCCTATCCAAAATTAAATTTGAGAAGACAAGTTGGGAATTGAATAATAACAATAATAAAATTTATATCAGTAAATAAAAATTACATTTTCACAAATGTAAGTATATACCAATATTTCTTGATAATTATAAGTCAATATTTTCAGGTAAATAAAATTTGCATGACAAGATTAAGTAGGGCATTACAATTTCATTGTTGCATCGGTGGAGATGTGTGGCGACAATTCCACCTGAAAACATGCCTATAACTTAAATTGTTGCCTCTACCAGTCTTTCCACCATCTACTCTGTCAGGTTTGGCTGACTGTCAAATTTAACACCTATTAAGTCCACCACACCATATCTAGTTGCAACTTTGTCTTTGGGTTTGAGACCTTTGACTATCCATATTTTATTATCTAGTAGGTTGTTTTATGGCTTCAATATACCACTAAAAATATATTTTAGAGCTCTTGCCATCTAAGTGGGTTCCACTTGACTTTGAGATGTTCTTTTGTATTGAAAATTACTTCAAATTCACTACAACTTCTCCATCTATGCTCTGCTCATTTTGCAACCATCTTATATTTTTCCATCATTTATCAACACCTTTCCCATCCTTTTCCATCAATGACAACATATTTCCAACATTCTCCCCTTTGGCATTGATGGCAACTCCTTGATCAAACAAACCATCAGCATGAAGACAAAGTGGGCTACAAAAAAATGTGCTTGTACTCTTATTAATTTCTTCTCCCTTGGATGTTACTCCCCTTGAATTGAACTTCTTTTGTGTTGTATTTCTATTGTGAAGTACGCTTAGTGGATCACCAATACGACTCCTCCTTTTGATTGTTGTGGTTGGAAGTTATTTTATCTTTAGTTTTATCACCAAGACATCTCCCCCTTTGAAATCAATGGAAAATACACTAATGGACTCCCCCTAGAACTTTACTCCCCCTTTCAACAATATTCCCTTGTCTTGTTGATCCTATGGACCTGGTAGCTTCATCTTGATATGTTAAATATTGTTGGTTGTCTTTCTTCCTTTTGAAGGAAGATATAGTGGAGGGAGGCAAGAGGAACTACTCCTAATCTCTGCCTCAAATACTCAAATTGATCTCGTGGGAGTGGTTTGGTGAAAATATTAGTAACCTTCTCTTTTATAGGAACATACTCTAGCTTGACAATCTAATTGAAAACTTGCTCTCAAGAAATCGTACTTGATTGGAATATGCTTTTCCTTTGAGTGAAAAATTGGATTCTCTGACATATTGATGGCACTTTTATTGTTGTAAATAATAGGAATCGGATAATCATAAAACATTTGTACATCTTGAAAACTATGCTTCATTCAAAATAGTTTACTATACAACAAGAAGTTGTTGCAATATATTATGCTTCAGCTGTAGATAAAGAGATTGAAGCTTGCTTCTTGCTCAACCATGAAACTAGACATTCTCCAAGAAAGAAAGCACCACCAATAGTGTTCTTTCAATCATCTACATCACCCTCCCAATCAACATCAGTATAAATAGTTAGTAAAAATATTTTCCTCTTAGGTACCACTGTCCATAATCCATTGTGGCTCTGAGATATCTAAAAATCCTCTTGTATACTAGAAGTTGGTTATGTGTGAGGGTTGCTTGAAATCTTCCAACAATACCAACTTCTTGCATAATGTTTGGTCTTGTAGTTGTCAAATATATAGGTTTCCAATTATATATTTATATCAAGTATCATCAAATTTAGGTGATTCATCAGTTTTAATAAGCTTGCAACTTGTAACCATTAGTGTACTCACCAAAGAGAATTCCTCCATGCAATTTTTTGCAATATTTCCTTGACATACTTTCTTTATGAAAGGAAAATCCCTTTCCGAGTCTATGAAATCTGCAATCCAATGGAATAAGAAATTTATCCAAGCATAGACATCTCAAACTCAACTTTCATATCAGTTGTAGATTGAAATGTTAGTGAATCTGAATCACTGGAAAAATAATAACATCAATATAAACAACCACCACTATTAATTTTCCATCATTAGCCTTAACATATAAATTACTATCGTTTATGCCTCTTTTGAATCCACACTTGAGAAAATAACTGTCTAGCTTAGAATAACAAGCCTGAGGGGCTTCCTTGATACCATACAAGGCCTTCTTAAGCTTGCAAACATAATCAGGCTCATATGTCAGCTGAAAACCATCTAAATGATATATGTAAACTTATTCCTGCAACTCTCTATTTAGAAAGGAAGATTTGACATCCATTAAATATATATTAAATTTCTTAAAACGGGAAAATGCCAAAAACATTTTAATTGCCTATATTCGAACAACAAGAGAAAAAAATTTATCAAAATTCAAACCTTCAATTTGAGCATAACCTTTGCATACCAATCCTGCCTTATTTCTGATCACTTCACCATGGTCATTCAACTTATTCTTGAAGACCCACTTAGTGCCAATGGCATTCTTATTTGTTGGTCTAGGAACAAGTTACCATGTGTGATTCTTCGCGATTTGGTATAATTCTTCATGCATAGATTTTAACTAGTTTCCTTCTTGACTAGCTTGTGCAACATCCTTTGGTTCTTCCATGGACAATAGGGCTACATGTGCTTGTGTAGGGGGATTGAGCAGCCTCCTTCTTGTTTGCACACATGTGTTTAAATCACTAGCAATTTGATCAACTGGGTGGTATTTTTGCACATACCCTGAAGGATCTTTGGCTTGTGGACTGGAAGGCTCTTCATTGTCTTCTTCTAAGATTGTCTCTTCAACCTTGTCATCACAATTGGTTGGATCAGGGAAGCTTGTATTTTTTGGCTAATTGACTTCAGATTCAACATTTTCATCCACTTAGACATCAATACAATTAGCAATCATCTTGGTATTCTTATTGTAGCATATATAACCTTTGTTATTGTAAGATTATCTAAGAAAAATATCTTCATCGGCCCTTGCATCAAACTTACCAAGATTTTCATCGTTCTTCTTGATGTAGCATTTACTTCCAAAAACTTTTAAATGCTTGAATGTATCAGGTCTTCCATACCAAATCATATAGGGAGTTTTGTCATTTTTTGGTCTGAAATGAGATTTGTTGAGTATCACCACTACTGTGTGAATGGCTTCAGCCCATAATCTTTGTTGAATTTTCCTTTCATGCATCATAGCTTTGGCTAACTACTGAATAGATATATTAGCTCTCTCTCTATTACACCATTCTGTTATGGAGTCTCTGCTATTGTGAATTGCCTCTTAATGCCATGTTTATTATAATATTCATCAAATTATTTTGAAATATACTCACCTCCATTATTAGATCTTATGCTCTTGATTTTAAAATTAGTTTCATTTCCATCCATACCTTTGAAATCTTTGAACTTCTCAAAAGTTTCTGATTTTTCTCTGAGAAAAGCAACCAACGTCATCCCACTGAAATCATTAATAACAAGCATGAGGTATAATTTTCCTATGGGTGATTGTGTTCTTGACAGTCCATACAAGTCCATTTGTAGTAGCTGAAGTGGATTTGATGATGAGCTCTCCTTGGACTTGAATGGTACTCAAGTTTTCTTACCCAATTGAAAAGACTTGCAAATCTTATTCTCAGGTTTTGATAGCCTAGGTAAATGCTTGACAACATTCTTCTTGTTAAATTTTACTATCTAATTAAAACTAAGATGTCTAAGTCTCCTATGCCATAGCCAAATCTCATCAATATTTGGTAAGCAACACCTCTCTATTTTCTCTTTCAGAACATAAACATTAATGTTTGTTATCGAAACTTCAACTACTATTTCACCTGTGCTTGCAAACTTGATTTGACAAATTTTAGCCTTGAAAATTACATCATATCCTTAATCACACATTTGAGATACATTAAGCAGATTGTGCTTTATCCCATCAACATACAATACATTCTTGGATTTACCTCTATCGTTTGACAATGGAAACTTCTTTACCAACAATATTACCAAGTGCATTATTACCAAAGGTTATGTTAGTGTCAGCCTTTCCAGCCTTCCTCCAGTGATCAAATATGCTCTTACAAAGCGATTTTGAAGTGTCAAGGTCAAATTTTGTCATTTCAGTGAGTCTTCAAGCAAAATTTGGTCACTAGGCATTAGGTCTAGGGTTTGCTCTCACTCTTTTCAAAGTTGCCCAAATGCCAATCTATGTCACTATTCAGCTGATTCTATCATCATTCACAGGGTTTTCATTATCATGTCAGTGTCTAATGAGTCATTTTACACCTTGTTCATGCTTCAGTTGCGCCTAGGTAAGGTCATTTCCCTCTCCTAGAGTTTTGAAGGCAATTTCTCTTGGACAGTCAAATCATCGGCAAAACTTGTTTCCTGATGTTAATACACCTTCCCCTATCCTTAAAGTACCTTACCCAATGCTTCCCATCACTGAGATTCCCCAAATTCCTCATTTTCGCACAAACCCTAGTTTCTAGTTACAACTTGGCAATTTTCTAGGTTGGGCCTGTGTTTTGCCCTTTTGGACCCCTTCCCCTCACTCAATCTCTGATTCCACTTTCCCCTGCTTCCTAACATCCCTCCCTACTTCCAAAAATTTCCCCAAGAATTTAGAAGCCCCTTATCCCCTTCATTTTGCTTCATTTCGACAAAATTCCTTGTTTCACACATCGGGATAAGTTTCACTCAAATGGTGTTTCAGAGCAATAAAAGATGAATTTGGAAAAACCGAGAGAGGTTTTTGTCCACAACATGCCAAAGAAACCTCCTTCACGTTTTGCACAGGTGTCATGGTTTTAGAGAAATGTCAAAATTACAATCGCCAGATCCAAGGAGGTTGGCCAAGGCACTAAAATGACAGAAAAGGCCCGAGCCACTCCAAATTTTGGCCAAAGCCTTTTTGACTGAGCATGGTACTTGATTGGGGACTCCCAGCCCAAATTTCAAGAAATTTGGAGAAAATTTGGTCATTTGTGAATTTTTTGGGCAAAAAACAGGTTTTCTTCACCAACAAGTCGCGCACCGTGCGCGACCCTTTCGATGGGAAGGTCCATTTCAGGAAAAGTTTGCATTTTTGGATTTGTCAGGACAAAATACACTTGCTCAGCAAGTACCAAGAAATTTCACCAAGTTTTGAGCCTCCAGAAGGTCAAAAAAAAGCAAAAAATGACTGTCTGCCACCTTTTTGATACACAGGAAGCAATCTTGGGAGATTGCCATTTTGGAGGGGCAAATGGACACGAAATTCAGAAATTCCACTTGGGTTGGAAAGTAGACATCCTGAAATTTCCAACAAGCCCACGTTTGCCTCATTTGGACACCTGGAAGTGCCTCAAAAACTGCTCCAAAGGCACGCGACCCGTTCAGAATCAGGGCGCGACCCGCTGGGCAATTTTCACATAAATGCACCTACAGCTCAGCGAAACGCAGAGTTGACTAGGTTTGACTTTTTGGAGTGGATTTTGATCCTCCTTGATGTTAATGACATAATTTTATGATATTTTGACACTCATTTATCTCTTCTAGAAGATTCATTCATAAGATAGGCAAAAATTTAATGAGTGAATTGGTTTCCTAGCTTATAGAGGCAAGTTGTTTTGACTGCCTAGTTTTCAGTGCTCAGTTTGGAATTGGTTGAAACAGATCCTAGGATAGTGAGATTGACCCCTAGAGGCAAGGAAAGATGTTAGCTTGCCTATATTATGTACTTTCTTGGTCATTTTCATGGTTGGACTCTTGAGGGAGAAAGCTTCTATTGTATTACTTATTGTATCTCTGCATTTTGGCAAAGGAAGAAAGACCAGGGTTTTGCAGTCCTTTTTGGGATTCCTGTGGTTACATGTATTGATGGTGTTTTCTCTTTGTATTGTAGTTTTTTATGTGAATCATCTTCTTACTTTTCTTTTGCAAGTAGGCAAATGAAGTGTTAAGGTAGAATTCATGTTGCTAATGCTCCCCACTTTAAGTTTGCTTAATATCAATATTTTCAGTTGTTTAAGGAGAATTCAAGATGTTCTTGCTCCCTTAGCTCCTCACACAGTCATTCTCACCATTCAAATCTTTCAAAAGGCACAATACAGTCTCCTACCCCCCAAAGAGCCCCTGCGAACTGCGTCCAATCCCCGCACCCAAATTGCCTTTACCCAATTTTCCACCAAACCCAAAAAATCCCAAACCAAACCTTTTTATCAGTTTACTAGCCTAAAATCAGTGTTCTTTATTGGTTATCTCTACCCGTTGAAGATCTTTGTCGAGATAGACCGGAGAGAGCCCTCTCCTGCCCCGTAGGGCTAGCTACGAGGCTAAGTGGTTTGATGTTGCCTTGGAGTTTACCTTTTTTAGCCTGAGGTGAAATTTCAAGCGTTAACACACCATTCAGATCTATCAGATCCGCCAATCAGATCTATCATATCCAACGTAGAGATCTAGCCGTTGGTTTCTGTAGCAGTCACCACAATCAGATCCGCCATTCAGATCTAGTAGCAGGGGTTCGATCACTGCCACATTCCTACTCATACTCTGTAGTTGAGGGTTCGCTGACAGATATGATTATTTGTGTGGGCCCTTATACCTAGGTGTGATTCTCGCAGGACATTGGGTAGAATTTACTTTTCTGGGATTCGGCTACTGCAGTATTCCTAAGCGAGGAGTAAAACTCCTTTTAGAGTAAAAAAAAAAAGCGTCTGAGACCCTCTCGGGATGCTTATAGGAGACTTAGCCCATAAGAATTAGGTCGACGAGTTGAGCAAGCTGGTACCATTCACTTGTTAGCGTAAAAAATTTCGGGTGGTCCCAAATTTTATTTATTTTTTCGCAGTAATGATACGTGCACCGGATCAGTGCATGGTAGAAACCAGAGCTCAAGCTATGGCCAGTGAGAAGATCAACACCCTTGAACAAAAGTTCGACGCATTAATGACAACGATCAAGACCTTAGATGACACAATCACAAAGGGAAAGTCGGAGGAACAATCACAGGCATATGCTTTCAATGAAAACATTGATGGTGAGTCTAGCCATTCTCTTCACCTCTTTGGCAACCACCAACAATCCCAGCCGCGACCACCCAAACTGGACATGTATAAATTTGATGGCTCTCATCCGGCCACATGGCTAGCAGAAATGGAGCAATATTTCACATTGAACCACATAAGAGATTATGCGACTCAACTAAGTGTGGGGAGCATGTACTTAGACAACGAAAGATGACAATGGTGGCAGTGGCATCAACGTTGCTATGGAAAGCCCGTGACTTGGCAGGTATTCGAAAAAGCCCTTACAGATCGCTTTGACCATAAATCTAATTTTTTGGGTCGTCTTACTAAGCTCCAAAAAACAAGCACAGTGCAAGAATATATTACAGTCTTTGAAGCCTTAGCCTAATGCACAGGAGGTCTACGAGATGAGTTCTACTTGGAATGTTTTGTCAGCGGTCTCAAAGAAGCCATACAAGCCCACGTTCGACTGCAACACCCAATATCATGGCTGGATGCTTGCAAGATAGCTCATGAAATAGAACGGGTGTTAGCAGCTCAGTCGACTCGTCCAAATTTCATAGCCAAGGGTTGCCCCACCCAGGCTCCAAGCACTATCCAAACACTTAAGGTTCAAAAGGTGTCACCAACAGAAATGGCGGAAAGAAGAAAGCAAGGATTGTGTTACTATTGTGATGAGAAATACTCCTCAGGGCATAAATGCAAGGAACCCAAATTCTTTCAAATTGATGCTACTGATCACAGTTCATCAGAGGAAGCCCCACCATTTGAGGAACCAAAGGAGGAAGATGAGGACAACCAACCAAATAATGGACTCCTAGCTACACCAGACGAACCAATTATCTCGCTTCATGCTTTGGTAGGGATTTCTTCTCCCCAAACTCTCAAAATCAGAGGTTTTAATCATCGCCTTGTAGTAGTCTTGATTGATAGTGGCAGTACACATAACCTTATCGATCAAAGATTTGTTGAAGCCGTGCATTGCTTTGTCAGAGCAATCTCTAATTTCCAGGTCCAAATTGCTGATGGGGGGACAATGAAATGTGAAGGCCGCTGTGAAAATTTCAAACTTCAAATGGGGGGTTATTAGTTAAAGACCGACATGTTTGCCATACACATGGGAGGGTGTGACATTGTCTTGGGTGTTGAATGGCTCAGCACACTTGGCCCAATCAGAATGGATTTCCAGGAGTTATATATGAGCTTTAAGCAGAACAACCACACACATACCCTCTGTGGACTCTAAGCGGGTGCTCCCTCTATCATCGACTCGCATATGATGGAAAAATTGTTAAAAAAGGGCCACCATGGAGTTATAGCCCAATTTAATGCCATTCAGGCCTTCGAACCCACTTCTCTTCATATTCATCCTGAGATGCAATAGATCTTAAACAACCATCTTCCGGCCTTTGACAAGCCTCATGAGCTTCCACCCTCAAGAGGGGAACATGATCATAGCATTACTCTGGTCCCAGGGGTCCAACCACCAAATGTCCACCCATATAGATATCCATTCGCCCAAAAGAATGAAATTAAAAAAAGTCATCAAGGAACTCCTGGAAGCAAGCATCATTCGTCCTAGCATTAGTCCTTATTCATAGCCTGTGGTCATGGTGCTCAAGAAAGATGGGGAATGGCATATGTGTCCAGACTTCAGGGTCCTCAACAAGTTGACGGTCAAAGATAAATTTCCCATCCTGGTTGTCGATGCTTTGTTGGATGAACTAAATGGGGCTTAATTCTTTACTAAGCTCAACCTTTGCTTGGGCTATCACCAAATTTGCATGAAAGAAGTAGACATTCCAAAGAATACTTTTCAAACTCATGAAGGCAATTATGAATTCCTGGTCATGCCATTTGGTCTTTGTAATGCCCCATCCACTTTTTAGAGCCTCATGAACCACCTACTCAAACCATATCTCAGAAAATTTGTCCTTGTTTTCTTTGATGACATCCTCATCTACAGCCGCACCTGGGCCAAACATCTTCAACATGTAGATCTTCTCTTGCAACTGCTCCGGAAGCATAAATTATTTGTCAAGATGTCCAAGTGCTCTTTTGGCGTGGAAGAAGTTGAGTGTTTGGGCCACATTGTGGGGTATGAAGGTGTCAGGGTGGACCCCAAAAAGATCCAGGCAATGCAGGATTGGCTTCAACCAAAGACCTTGAAGAGCTTGAGAGGATTTTTGGGTCTCACGGGCTACTATTGCAAATTTCTTCGCAATTATGGTCGCATTGCTAGACCCCTCACTCACCTTCTCAAGAAAAATTCATTTCTCTGGAATGATGAAGCACAATAGGCATTTATAACTCTCAAACATGCCACGTGTTCCACTCCCGTATTATCACTACCCAACTTCACCAAATCTTTTGTGATTGAATGTGATGCTTCAGGTACGGGTGTTGGGGCAATCTTAATGTAGGAAAGTCGATCCTTGGCCTTCACTAGCCAACAACTAAGTGGGACAAATCTGGGACAATCTACCTATGAGAAGGTGGTGATGGCCATCTTACATGCAATATATACCTAACGACCATACTTATTGGGGCGGCGTTTCCAAATCCGCACAGACCATCAAAGCCTTAAATATTTTTTGGAGCAATGCCTATCCTCACCACAACAAAATAAATGGCTCGCCAAAATGTTGGGATATGATTATGAGATAATTTACAAGAAAGGGCGAGAAAATATCTTAGTAGATGCGTTATCACGCCAATTTGATGAGGAAAGCACCCTACTCACAATCTCCCTTCCCATTCCAGAATGGATTGAAGAGGCTCGCAAGGAATAGTTTTCACATCCTTTTCTCTCCCAACTCATTAATAAATTGCAGGTAGATCCAAATTCCACAGCAGGCTACTCTTGGCAAGATGAGATTCTTCGCTACAAGGATAGAGTCGTGATATCACCAACATGCACCCTCAAAAGTCGCATTTTGGCAGAGTTGCACTCATCTCCCACTGTAGGCCATTCAGGCTTTCAGAAGACTTATGCTCGCACTCGACGTTCATTCTTTTGGACAGGCATGAAAAAGGACATTCTTACTTTTGTAGATGAGTGCAACGTATGTCAGTGCCCCAAAGGAGAAACAGTCAAATCCCCAGGCACAATACAACCATTTCCCATCCCGGCCTCAATCTGGATGGAGGTTTCTATGGACTTCATTATGGGTCTTCCGAATTCAGGCAACAAGTCAATCATCATGGTGGTTGTGGACAAACTTTCTAAGTATGCTCATTTTTGCACCCTACCCCACGCTTTTACACCGACCTTGGTGGCTCAATCTTTCATGGACCAGATCTTCAAATTGCACAGCATGCCCACTTCCATTGTGTCTGATCGTGACCCGATCTTCACCAGTAAGATTTGGCAGGAACTCTTCAGGCTACAAGGTACCCAACTACAACTCAATACTTCCTATCATCCCAAAACTGATGGTCAAACTGAAGTAGTCAACAAATGTCTGGAGACCTACTTTAGGTGTTTCACTTCAAAAAAACAACATCTATAGGTACAATGGTTACCTTTAGCCGAATGGTGGTATAACACTAACTATCATGCCACCACCAAAATGACTCCATATGAAGCAGTTTATGGTCAACTCCCTCCTTCACCTACTTCTTATATCCAGGGATGCTCGAAGGTACAAGCAGTGGATCAACTCCTACAGAACCGCACAACCATGTTGGCCCACCTTAGAGAGAATCTCCATCAAGCTCAAAACTGCATGAAGCAATAAGCAGATCAACATCGTTCATAACGCAAATTTCAAGAAGGGGATCAAGTATTTTTGAGGTTGCAACCATATAAGCAAACATCACTCAAAGGCAAGGGTTGTCAGAAATTGTCTCCAAAATTCTACGGACCATATCAAGTACTTCAGCCCATCGGAAAAGTAGCCTACAAGCTAGCTTTGCCACCCACTGCAAAAATCCATCTAGCCTTCCATGTCTCAAGCCTCATGAAAGTGATTGGGAACCATTGCTAAATTCAAACCATTCCACTAAACTTGGATGAAGAAGGTTCAATCTGGCTCCAACCTGAACAGGTTCTTGACACGCAAGAACGGCACCTATGCAGCCGCACGATCAAGGAAGTCCTTGTCAAGTGGAAAGACACCACTCTGGAAGATGCGACCTGGGAACCAACCACTGTCCTTTAGTAGTTTCCGTAGCTTCACCCTTGAGGACAAGGTTATTTTTATGGGGGAGGGCATGTTAGGGTCCAACCCTAACCCCCTTATTTATTTAATAGGGTCGATTCATAGTTATAGTTAAGTAAAGAGTCAATAAAGCCCATATCAATAATTGTAAGTGGTTGACCCGCATTTAAAGAAGGGACCACAGTTAGTTGCAAATGGGCCATGGTATTAGATAGATGGTATTAATAAGAACCATGGTATTGCATGTATGAATCCTATATAAAGGATAAAGACTCCCCTCAAGGAGCATCATGTCTTATTTTGTAATTGAGCCCAACTCTATTGGAGGTTGCCCCCTCGAAGAGGCAAGTGAACATTGCTTTCCTTTCTGAATAATAAAAAACATGCTGTTATTTCTTATTTTTCTATGTCCTGGGTATATTTCTTCGCATATTTGGTATTCTGGTATCTTCTCGCACGTCAAGAGCATAACACAAGGATGGAACATCAATTTATCATTGATGCATATATGGAGCTCGAAGTGAGGGACTGCGTCCTGGACACTAAGAATACTAAAACCCAACACACAAGATATATGCATACTATAATTTATTAGAAATTGAAATTGATCATGGGAAAAGTCCTAGTAGAATTCAATTAAACGCAGCTATAAATTCTACTGTGCATTAGGAAAATGCAAAGACAGATGAAGAAACTCATCATAGAGTCTCCATCATTGCAAAAAAGCTAGCAAGTCTTGATTTTTTAACCTCTGATGAAGAGTATGCCTACCTTGACACCATACAAGTTGAGTCACCATCAAAGTAAATGGTTATTTTGTTTGTCTTTGTGTTATATTATGTTGGCATCAAGCATGAAAATCTAGTTATGGACAACTGTTTACTTGATAGTAGTAATGCAAATAAGCAAAGACTAAATTATCTTATCAATTTTGTTTTTAAGTTAAATTAGTTTGTAATGACAAAGATTTTATTGCTATTCAAATGGTTTGGCTTGGTTTCCCAAGTGGTAGACCAATCGAAATAGTTAATTTTTTGCATTTTCCATTAGAATCATAAGACAAACATTGCCTTATTTAAAAATAAAAATAAAAAAATGAATGAATAAGTATTGATATATGTAGTGTATAGGAAACATTTTAAAGGCTTGAAATATTTTAATATAGAATATGTTACTTTTTTATATTCGAAATTCATTTGATGGATATTTACTTTTATCAAGTGTTTGTTAATTTTCTAATGGGTGCAAATTGAGTGTTTTTGTGGAAGGGAGTGAGATTCCATTTCATAAAGTGGTTGCAATATTTAGAAAGAGGAAGCACCACCTATCTTATTCAAAGGGGATATGGTAACAATTTTGTCATATCATGGATCAAGTTTGGTTGTGAATCTAAGCTACTTGTATAGATTTCTTCACATTCATAAAACACATTTCCATAAGAAGTGGATAGTTAATACCTAAGGTTTTTAGGCATTGGCCTTCACTAACAAATGCTTAATAGAAGCCAATCAATCTAGCTCCTAAAATTTGATTTTTCCCAAAATTCCTTTTTGTGAGGGATTATTTTTGACCTAAAATAGATGAGTATGTGCAAACAAATAGTAAGGGCCCCAACCTTGAAGACCCCATAGATATTGTAATTGTAATTAATTATGTTAATTATGCTTGTATTAGCATGTAAATGCAAATGGGTTAAAATACCTAGAACAATTGAAATCATATTTTAATAACTACTGATGAAGAGGTAGAGCCTTGATACAGACAATGAAAATCCATGAGAGGAGACACAAACTAAGGGGTTAATGGAATTAACCCTTACCAATAAATTATTGATTATGCCGAATATCCATAAAATTCTAACATTTCTCACTTTCCTCAAGAAAATATCTAATGGGAAAGTGTGGCAGTAACTTCCATATTTGTGGAAGCAATTCGGTTGTACCCCAACTATCTCGTAAAAAAAGTATGGGCAAAGCCCCATTTAGAGACTTTTGGGGTATAACCAAAAGCTTATGTCTAACTATGCATGGAAGATCTAACACAAAAATCTACCAAAGTAGAAGATCGTGAAGGAAATTTAATTACAAGAGGAATGGGGTGTTGGTGACAAAGAGAGAAGCATGTATTTGTGCAAGAGACAAAGAAAGGAATGTGCATGCATGAGCGTGAGCAGAGGAGACCCTTGAGTAGAAAAAGACTGAGTGCACTAGGGTTTTAAGACACAACAACCTAAGTGTGATTTTAGTTCTCTTAATTTGGTGAGAGAAGTTAGTATTAGTCTTTATCCTAAGCTAGACAACCAAGCATTATTGATAAAATTGTATGGCATAAACATTAAAGCACTGAGAAGGGGAAAGTGTTGAGGGGTTGCTAGGGTTATCGAATGACTCCCTCTATGGTATGCAGGCCCTTAGTGGCACAATATGAAGAGAACAAACCCTTACTTAGCATCTTGAAATACCTCATACTGATTTATGTGTGGATGAAGGAGAATGGCCTTAATTTTTACACCATTGATATCCTAAGAAAGAATTGTTGTCAAAGTATTTGTTGTGTAGTATAATTGAGAAACCACCCATAATAGCTTGGTAAACTTTAGGCTTAGTGGGATTTCCACTAAACTGATGAGTTTGACTTGGTGGATGTAAATGGCCTTCAGGACTCCACCCTGTAATGCTGAGCAAAAACTTCCCTCGTGATTTCTTGGTTTAGCTTGGAGATGGCCAACTAGAAGGATAGAACAAACAATTTAACCTACGGTGGGGTGGAATGCGGCTCACCCTTCATTAGTTGTAGTTAATAATTGATCTTGATCATATAAGTTCCCTTGTGGACTTTAAATATGTGATGTAATTCATATTAATAGATTATATTAAAAATTGTGTATATTTATGTGTTTTCCTTCTAAATAGATATTTTGGGCTCTATGATACCTGATCATGCTATGGTGGTAAATATAGTTGTGATGATTGTGGATAAATGGTTAACTCAATTATGAACCTTAATGTGCTCTTATGATGTGCTTCCTTGAGAATGGGATTGACATATTTTAGTCATAATTGATTTTAAGGTTTATGGCTACTATAGGCCTTTTACAAGTAAGTTGGTATGGATGAGAAGATAGAGGATGTCAACTTCCAAACATCTTGGAAGGGCATTATGGCTAGTTGGTTGTGAAAGGACTGTCAGTGAGTCCCAACAAAGTGAGTCTCATCTACTTTGAACAAACAAAAAAAGCTTGGAATCTTGTTGTGTTTTATTAGACGGTTCTATTAGTGATGGAGACCCAAATAAAAGAGTAAAAGCCTTGACTTAATGTGAGGCTTGATATGAAATATATCTTCATAGAACATCTAATGTCAAATGTTGTAGACTTCATTGAAAAAATATTAAGCTAGTGGGTAGTATGTTAAATGGCTTGACCTAACCTTATGTTGCCTTTAAGTGAATGTGTTTGGCCTTTATTAGGCTAGCTAAGGGATTTTACAACCATGTTGTATATCTGCTTGAATATTGATCACTTATATGGTTTCTTGTTTTAGGATGAGAAATTCTAAAGTCCTTAGATGGGGGCAAACAGTGAACATTGGCCTCTTTGACTTCGTAAAGAAAGGCATGGAATGAAGGATTTTAGATGCGTTTGTAAGCTAGTGAAGACCTTTGTGTCACCAAAAGTCATTTGGGCAGTTCAATTTTCTATCTAAATGCCTTTCATTCCTTGAGATAACTTATGCAATTGTTATTTTAAGCCTTATTTTCCTTAGAAAAAATTAAGGATTGAATTTGAAATTTAGGGATTGGAGATTTTAACAAGGAGGATATTGTCACCAATTTCCAAAGTTTATTATGCCAAAGGCAAAGTTCATTGAACCCTAGGTTATGATTGTTTTAATTTTGAATGTAAAGTGTTTGAGCTTCATGTGGTAGTGCATATGTATTGTTCATTTTTAAATTGTAAATAAAAAATTATTTATAAGAGAATCTTCCTCAAAATCAATTTCTCAATTGAAGTTGGAAATTGGAATTTTCATGGGATTGTTTCCCTTAAAAATGTGTATAAGGTCCAAGTTTGGCGGAGTTGAGAGATTCCATCCTCAAAAATCTCACAAGTTCCTCTTTTTATGGATCAAGAGAGTTATTCTCTCCTTGGAATTTAGATCTAAGGAGATATTCTCTCCTTTGTTTATGGATCTCAAAAAGTTGTAAATTATCTTATGTATTTTTGGAGGAGGGAGAGAGATCTTGTCGAGAGTTTTTGGTGAGCTTGTTTAAGAGTCTTGTTTTGAGGGCTTGTTGAAGAAGCTTTGTTTTGAGAACCTTGAGAGCCCAAGAGAGGATACCTTTCTGAGAATTGTATGCATTGTATTGGCCTTGAAAGCTCTTTGGTAGTAGAAGGCAATTTTGGGATTTAATCATTTTTGTAAAACATTGTATACATTCAATCTCTTTGAAGAAAGACAATAAAGTGATTCAACATTTGGAGGCGAATCTGGAGACGTAGAACAGTGGAGGGGGTGAAATCCATTATAATCTTTGCCTTGATGCTTCATATCCATGTTTGACTATGTTCTTTTCTATACAAATTTATGTTGATATTTGCATGTTTATGTAACAAAATTTATCAATCCCTTACAATCAAGTTATAAATAATTTATTACAAGTTTCATACTCTACAGTTTTCATATCAGATTGGGAGCAATTTGCGAGTTGCATTTTTTCTTTGAGACAATCTTCATATTTCCCTTTAGGTTGGTGTTCAATTAGCCACTTTGGCAATTGACATAAATAAATAGTGGAAAATTTCCTCATTGATTGATATCCATAAACTAAACCAAGTGAGTGTTGTGAGTAGAGTTTTTGTTTTTCCCAGTGGTGTGAGGTTCTAGTGGGTTAGTGGTCTGATTAGCCAAGGCTTCCTAGTTTTTTATGGAAAAAACATCAAATAACATAGAAATCTTTGTCAATTCTCATTTTTCCACCCGACCATCCTAACCTTGTGAAGTCTCTTTCTTTTTTTTTGGCAGCTCAATATCTCGATTAATAGGGATGTCGGTTGATGAAGAGGTATATTATGTTAGTTGATAATCCATTAATAGAACCAAACTAATTAGATGGGAGATGCATTATGATTCTTAATAGTCAATGGATTAGTTGACAAAACCATCAAATAATGGGATTAGGGATTTAGAGTTTGTCAGGATCACAATTCTATTAAGAGTGGTAGACAAGTGCTAGTGGATCTATCAAGTTACATATATTTGGTTTTGACTTCTAGTAAGATATAGATATCTAAGCGTCCAAAATAATTTGTAAATAACCTTTTTAAGAATATTTTGGATTTTGAATGCCAACATAGAAAATCATGTGGAGGTCATGTGAAGTCCATGTGAGCACTCTTTGAACTTATGGGAAGGTGGATGTCGACGTAGCACATAGGGCAGTTTTGGGTGATGTGGCATGTTGACATGTTGTTGATGTGGCATAGTGACATGGACCATAATGGCATATTTTCATTGAGGTAGAGGCTAGGTGGCGATTGAGGTAGAGGTGACATGGATAACAAAAGTATAAAAATCCAAAATTTTGGATTTTTAGTTAATTGGGGCCATTCAAGTTTTCCCAAATCTGGATGTTGACTTGTTGACCAAGCACTTTCCCAAATCTAGATGAATTAAAATGTTTGGAAATTTTTGAATGGATCCAAAAGTTTGGGAATTCAAATCAATGGAGATCCAAAAAAAATGCTATAGTAGGTTTTTAAGGAAATATCAGATCCAAGTAAGGGTAGTGCATTGATGTGCCCCCTTAGGGATGTGGCACTTTGTGGTGTTGGCACATGAGCAGGGACTACCATGTGTCAACCACATGAAGCAAATGTGATATTGTATGAAGAGGACACAGGGGCAAAGGGAATACCATGCATTTGCCTTGTGGCAATGGTATGAATGTTGACATGGTGCTTGGAGGGTAGATCTTCAAATGCTTGAAACTTTGGATCTAGAGCTCAGATTTTGATGAAATTTATATCATTGAAAATCTTTTGATGAACATAAGGATATGGTGATCTCAGAAAGAAGTTTCAAAGTGGTTGAAATAAAAGGGTTTTTGAAAACCCTATCTCCATAAACTAACTTTGTAGGTTGAGTCTAAACACCTTGTTCCGCTAAAAATGAATTGAGGGGGTTATGTGACGTTACAGAGTGGTATCAAAGCTATGGTTCAAACACTAGGCATAAAGGACTAGAGATACACTATAAAGACGCATCTGGAGCAAGACATAGAGCTCACTGATTATTTTTGGCAACAATAGTGCTACTTGGATTCGACCTTAGTCAAAGGGCCATGTTGTTTGGATTGGAGAAATTCTATAAAGGAAGAGTGCTCTATGGGAAAATAGTGTTTTTCTTGGAAAAGTTATGCCTCGAAGAAGGTTGCTATAAGTAGTTTATCTTCTATGAATAATGTTGATCTAGGAATCAACAAGGTATAATAAAATATGAAAAGTGCAATGGATGTAATTACATGCATGTTTGATGTATATGGATATGTGTATATCGGACACTTGTTCTAGATGGCAAGGCATTTTGCCTTGAAGTGAAGTAATGAGGATAATAGCATGGATCAGTTCAAATAAGGAGTAAGCATGTGGCTGGTTGTATGCTCTAGGCAGAGGTGGTACTGCTTAGGTTTCCATGTGGCACATGGTGCTTACATGATCAAGTGTCCAAGGGAAATATCTCATGGCAATGACAATCATAATGCAGGAAATGTGTCCTTAAGTATTATCAAATGATTAAGCAGGATGGTAAATCCTTGCAAATCAAACTTGGTTTGAAGTATGAGTAAGAGATCATGTTTAAGATGATGCACATGGTTTCGTATGTGCATGTAAGGGTGTGTGGAGCATACCCAAAGGTTCCTTGAGAACTTTGTATGATCCAAGGCATGGATGTATTGCAATAATATGAATATCGGTGCAAGTGTGAAGCAAGGGGTAAACATGCTGGTAGTAAGGTTAAGTTGTGGAACATTGATCTTGTTGAAGATTTATGCACGAGGAAGATGTTTATCTCCTTAAATTAAACATTATAATTACTCACCTAGAAAGGGAGTGAGTTGATGTATATATTAGATTTCCTCATGGAAGAGGAAAAGTAATGTTGAATGCACCTAGGTGGTGGTCGTAACAATTTGTCAATTTAGATTAATCTACTTTTGAGAACTTATTTTATTAATTGGAATACTAACCAAAGTGTGACTTGTGGTTAGAATAGAACTTCAATTTCAGGCCTATTGGGTATGTGTTAAATTCTTTGCACAACTATCTCCATGCACAATTAATTGCACGAGGCACAAGGGCAATTGTAAAAAAAATGGGGTGGTTTTTTGCATATGTTTTGGGCACATAATTCTCACTTTTAATGGTTTTGTGGCATATGATGGTTTGACAAATGGTTTTGTATTTTTTATTAAGGAACTACAATTTTATTCAAATACATGACTAATGAATTGGGGGTTTATGGATGCTACAACATATACATATTCTATTGTAACATTGTAAAGTAAGAAAATACTTAAAAAATGTACGGTTTTCCCAATTTGGATTTCTAGTGTAAACTATGTGTATTAATGTGTGTGTGCCATTACATCATTTTTGTTTTTATTAAGAATTTGTTTGCAATAATTAACTGTACAATGTTGAAACCTACAAGGCCATTATTGGTTGATGCATATATTGCCAAGGCAACCAGTTATATTGGAATTAATTATTTTTAATCAACTAGTAGTGATATGTTGTTTCCAACACAAAAGAAGACTCATACAACAATGAGGGAATGAAGGAAGGTTAAAAAAATGGCATAGCGCAATGTGGAGGGAAATTCAAAATATGAGTGGTAAAGTATATAGGAGAAAATTTGTTGAAATGAAATCCCTCCAGATTTGGTGGAGGATTTAAGAAGCCTAAAAGTTGAACTATAGAGTAATAAGGCTAATCATAAGAGAACCCTTAGGGACCAAGAGGAGAAAAATGAGATAAATGCAGTGTTATTGTAAAGCATATGATATTTACGAAGGTAGAGGCAACATGGACTAGCCCTCGATAATGTAGATAAGCATAAATCAAAGAGAACACTAAGCCCATAAAAAATTCAGAAATATGGGCTAGCAATCAGCTACACAAGAAATATCCTCAAGGAAGAGGCACAAGAATGTCAAGAAAGACACATCTAGCAATGATAACTCTATAGATGCCTCTGGTTAGAAGTCAAACAGTTCAGACATACTATCTAGTGATGCAACCAAGTTGGGTTTGCTTAAGAAAGGCATTCAAAGAGTTCCTCACATGAGGAGTTCAAAAGGGAAAAGTCACCTACCTTTGGTGGTCAGGTCTAGAAAGATAAGGGAGGAATGTCAAAGATCTCTAAGATGATTGGAGATTTAAAGGAAAACATGAGGTAGGGTTGTGGGACTTGATTATAAGTAATGGTATTTATATATTGTATATTGAGATAACTTGTATGCACAAGAGTGCAATGGGGAGGGTTCCCCTAGAATGTTAAGAAATATTTGGGTTTTTGAGCTTGTTAGATACTTTAAGGAAACCTTAATCAAATGATTTTGCATATTATTGATGCGCTAAGTTCTAGATAAACTGCCAAGTGCCCTTGTGCATGAATGAAAAGTTTCATAAGGGGATATATTTAAACATTTAATAATTGGTTAAGGAGGGATTGACTAGACTATAAACCAAATTGCAAAATAGACTGTCATTGAGAATTCTTGATTGATCGTCGATGCCTAAAAGATAAAATTATTAAATGAGTAAAATGAATGTATAAGGTTGATTTAGAATGTTGTAGCACATGCGTTAATTGATTGACTAACAAATGATGTGTGATGAAGTTGTGCTTGGGAAAAGATGTAGATTGTTCTTAGGATTTTGATATGAAAGGACACCTTATTCGAAATAGGATTTGAGATAGCATAAGTGACTTTAGTCATCAAAAGTACCTTGATGATAATGATAAGAGAGTACTTTTCAATGAAGGCCAAGGAAGGAGCTAGGTGGACTCCTTGAGAAACCATCAACTGAGAATAGATGGTAAAAACAACCATGTAAGTATGGACATCAACCATGCTACAACAATTGGCAAGTTGAAGGAATTAGGGAAGAATCCCTTCAAGATAAGCTTGTATTTATTAACATGTTTTCCCTTGAGTGATCATACTGCATGAATACCCAAGAGGGGTATGAATAAGGTCGAAGGCTACTAGCACATAAGATTTGGTAAAAATCTTATAATTCTATGCATGTGGGAATTGTTATGATGGGCGACGATTAGATAAGTTATACATTCACATTTTAAAGAAATTTTATGTTTCGTAATGCATGGATATGTAATGGTGCATGAAGTAGATGCAAGATTCCATGGTATGGTTGATGCCATGGCTATTGGCTCAAGAGCTTCTATGAAGCCAATGAATTCATCACCCAATGATGAATGTTATAAAAGATACCATGTACCTGAATGTGTGATTGTTCTTAGTTGATGTTAATAGATAAGGAGTTGAATGACATTAAGAGTGCCAGTAAGCATATGAATATAAATTATGACTATCCTTAGTGGATATGAATGGCTGAAATGTGAATGCATGCTTGTCATAAAATACTCATTGTAACATGGTAGAGGAAAATTTTGATTGCCATATGAATACTCTGGAACAATTGTGTGTATGTTGTATATTTACTGTAAGTATGTTTTCCTCTCAATTGGTATGCTACTAAATTGAATGAATAATTAAATATTGAATGGGTTTGAAATAAATTTGGTGGCTACTATAATGCTATGTTGAAAGTATTTTATGCATGAGAAACTAATGTTGTTTGGTTGAGTAAAAATGTAAGTAGAATGCATTGAGTGTGGCATGGAATGTAACTCTTAATGAAGGCTGAAATTACTATCACTATAGAGAGGCACTCAAACTTATGGGAAGAGTCTCATGTTCGTGATACCTGGCTTTTACATGAAGCAAATTGGGAAAAAGAAAAAAAAATGAAAATTTTACGATATATCTCACGAGAATTGTATGTTATGATATAGGTGAGATGATGGATTTATTTAGGAAGGATAGATAAAGGACATGGAGTAGAAAGCCCAGTAACAAGGCCACTATAGTAACATTGAAGCCCTATGACATGCCTTGATTGCCATGAGTAATGACATGTAAAACATGTTAGAGTGAGTCAAAGGGACACCTTGGCTATAAGACTTTATAAATCTCTTTGGCTTCCTATGCAAGGAAACTATAACAACCTTGGTAAAAAATCCATGTAATAAAGTTAATAAAGGAAAAATAATAGCCATGCTCATGGGACACATATTCCAAGTTGAATGTTGGGCAAAAACATAGTGATGGGATCACTTATGATTAATTAATGACTGTGGAAATTGGCAAATGCAATGACAAAGACTTTGGAAAGGCATGAGACATTAATTGGTATTTTATTTATGAAAATAATGGAAATTAGGATAAAATGAAGGTGAAAGGTCACAGGTTGCATGTGAGAAGGAAAATGAAGGAAAATAATGGAAAATTGAAGAAAATAGAGGCCTCATTAATAAAAAGGCTTCTGAGGATTAGCATGTAGCTTTTTTTCAGTTCATTTTTGGAGTTCTCATTTTCTACTCTCTCTCTCATACTCTTCGACACTTAGAGTTTTATTGGAGCACTCTTGAGAAGTGTGGAATAATTAGATATTTGGAGCAAGAAGGCAAATGAAGAACAAGAAAGCGTAAGAGGACATCAGGATCAACAACTATAGCAGGTTTTGCTTGCAGGTATCGAGTTGCATGTATGATTTCCTTGCTAGTTTTGGCACGCATGGCACATGCACGTGTTTTCTTGGTTATGATCTGTCATTGCCATGGAGGATTGCCTAAATTAACTGTGGCTTTTCCTAGCCTTTCCATTTCCTGGATATCCATGGTGTTGTAGGTGTCTTTACTTTTTTTTCTCTAGTTGGTTCTCATGTTCCTCATGGATGTGGTTTGAGTTACTAGTTCCTAGAAGCCTCGGTTGGACAAACGCTTTGGAAGCCTTGTAACAATTTGGGGTGAGTTACTAGTCCTGGAAGCCTTGGTTGGAAAAACACTTTGGAAGCCCTTGGTGGGTTGAGTTACTAGCCTTGGAAGCCCTAGTTGGATAAATGCTCTGAAATCCCGGCAACAGTTGTGGGTTGAGTTACTAGTTTTGGAAACTGGTTGGAACAAACACTCTAGAGCCCTGGATAGCTTATGCAGAGACCAATATGGTGATAGTTAGTGACGTCTGGTCGTGAGGTGGAATCACTGGTTAAGGGTTGAGGTGGCTTGGCCTCTGGAATCCTTGGTTTGATTTAGTTGGATGTTTTCCATGAGATCCCACATCCATGCTTGGAAAATGGCACGAGGGTGATTGGTTGGGAAAAAATAAATAAATAAAAATTATTATTCTATCAATCTATGGTTGGGTGGTTCGTGGAAGTCTCAGACCTGGTTGCATATTGCATATGTTAATAAAATATTATTTTCGCTTGTATATATGGGTAAATATACTTGTTTATATGTGGTTTTTATGGTTGATATATCCTTGTTATTTATGTTGGTTATATGTTGGTTATGAGCATGTTTTATGAGAAACTTGATGTATGGATCCCATCATGTTTTGATTTGAAAATGAATGAAAAATGAATATATAAACTAATATATGATAATGCAGCTAATGTGTTAAAGCATCAATATTTGTTAGAAATTCTGAGATAAGTATGAGACCCCTATGCTTAGATCTGTTGATATGACCTGTAGATTGCATATTTGTGACATGTTTGATGAAATGCTTGTCATGGCTAGTAGGGTTCCATACAAGTATTTTTTTAACTATTTGCATTAGTATCATTGTTTCAATGTTATTTTTCATTTATGGAAGTTTCATGAAGTTCTGGGCAGTGGCTTGAGACCTAGGCTTGAAAAAGTGGCACAAAGTCAGGGGTCGCAAACTCAAAACTAGTTGAAAAAGTCTCTAGTCATTGGCATGCCCTTGTTGTGGAGCAACTAGAGGGTCCCAGTCACATGCATGCCCATGTCATGGGAGCGACTGAGACTCTAGGTCAATAAAATTTTAAGTTACCTTAGGGGTTAGTCACTTGGAACATTTGGTTGGCTCCTGAAGGTTCTATAACATGTGTAGAAGGTCAGATTGGTTGTGTTTTGTCGGTTCCACTTCCTTAACTGCACATGGAGAGTTGAATAAGATCATAGTGTCCTCTCGTGTGTGTTTACCCCAGCAGACCGGTTAACTTGGGTAAATGTGGGAGGAGGTGGTTATATAAACCTCGGTGAGGTGGATCACCCAAGGGAATACGGAGTAGAGAAGGGGGATAACTTGGACCTGAAAAGGTTGAATGATTGCAAGGAGGAGGAGACTTGAATGAAATTATTATGAATTTTTTATGTCACACACTCATTAGAATCATGAGTGTGCATGAGTATGTCCAATGCAAGTAGTGAGTCGAATTTGTTTCATGTGGGAGCCTTGTGAAGCAAAGGAAAACTAAATAAATAAGTATTGAGTTGAAATTTCATTTGTTGAAATGCATTTTACTTTGGGGAAATTAAGTTCTCCTATAGAAATATTAATGGTTGTATATGAAAATGATTATGACACATGTGCTATTAGTTTATCATGTAGGTAGTAGATGGAACACCATAAGTATGGAAGGAACAAGAGTGTGAAGATAAGTACCATTGCTAAAGTAGTGGGAAAGATAAAAGACATGAAAATGAATTGATATGCAAAAGAAGTGATGGTAGTGTAGCCAGAAGGAAGCATCCCACATACTACTACATGGACAAAAGGCACTTGGAATGGTGTGATGTTGAAAAGGGCACGTAGGATAGTATAATATTGTTGAGAATAACATCTAAAGTGGTGTGAACACTGATAATGATGTCCATTTGTGGGGGGGGGGGGGATTGTAACACTCCCAACATTTAATCCCCCACATATATTGTAATTATAATTAGTTATGTCAGTGATGTTTGAATGGATCTGTAAATTTAAATAGGGCAAAAGACCCAAAATAATTGGACTTATATTTTATTAACAATTGATGAAGATGTGGAGCCTTGATACGAACTATGAAAAGCTATGAGGCAAGAGGGAAATTAGCACAAGGGGTCAATGGAATTTTCCCTTGTCAATAAACTATTTACAAATCCAAATATTCAAAAAATTCTAAGATTTCTTGCTTTCGCTAAGAAAATATCCAACGGGAAGGTGTGAAGTAGCTTCCATATTTATGGAAGTAGTTTGGATATACCTCAAAATATCATCAAAAAGTATGGGTAGAATACCCATTCAGATACTTCTAGGGTCTAACCATAAGCTTATAATTTATCCTTGATTGGAAAACCTGACATTAAAATATATCAAAGAAGAAAATTATGAAGGAAAGTCATTGATGAGAGGAATGGTAATTTGAGACCAACATTGGTGGAAATGTGGGGGAAAAGAGAAAGAGAAACATTTGTTAGTTCAAGAGATAGAGAAGATTTTGTGCATCCACGAGTGTGAGTAGGGGAACCTCTCGTGTGAAAAAAAACATAATGCACAAGTGTTTTGAGACACAACAACGTGGGCATGATTTTAGTTCACTGGATTTGGCGAGAGAAGTCAATGTTAGAGTTTTTACCTTGAACTTGTCTAATATGAGCTCTAAAGCAATGAGAATAGGGAAGTACTAAGGGATTTTTTGGATCAACGAAGGACTTTCCATATGTTGTATAAGCCCTTGGTGACACAATGTGAAGATAGAAAGGCCCGACTTAGTATGTTGCAAGGCCTCATACTGATTTATGTGTCGATGAAGGAGAATGTCCTTCATCCTTACACCTATAATAGCCAAAGACAGAATTGTCCTTTAGGTATTCTCTATGTAGAACAATTGAGAAACCACCCATAATGGTTGGATGGTCTCTAGGCTTAATGGGGTTATTGGTGAATTGGCGAGTTTAACATAATGAAGGAGAATGGCCTTCATGAACCCGCCCTACAATGTCAAGTGAGAACATCCCTCATGGATTCTTGATTTAGCTTAGGGGTGGCTATTTATAATGGTAGAACAAACAATTAATCTTATGGTGGTGTGGAATGTAAGTCATCCTTCATCAGTTGCATATAGTACTTGATCTTGATCATACAAGTGCCCCTGTGGACTTTAAATCTATAATGTAATTCACAAATATATGATAAATTGTTTATACTTATGCTCTTTCCAGCTGGATAGATATTCTAGGCTGTGTGAAACTTGGTCATGGTATGAAGTAGTAATTCTAATTGTGATGATTGTGTTATGAATCATATGCATGTTTATAAACCTTAATGTGCTCTTACAATGTGCTTCCTTGTGAATGGGACTAATAGATTTTGGTCTTGTTATTTTTAATGGGTATGGATGTTATAATCCTTTCACAAGTAAGATGTTATGACAAAGAAGACAGGGTATGCCATCCCCTCAGCCTCTTAGACAACTATGATGGCCGGTTGGTTGCGAAAGCACTCTTAGTGAGTATTAACCAAGAGAATATAACCTATTTTAGACAAACTACAGAAGCCCTGCATCTTGTTGGTTTTTATTGGAGAGTCATATTAATGACATGGAACCAAATGTTAGAGTAAAATAATTGACTATAAGGTGAGGAATCATATGAAACATGTCTTTATAGAACATCTAATATAAAATGTTATAGATTTCATTGAAGAACTCTTAGGCTAGTTTGAAATTTATTGAAGGGTTTGATGTGGAATTGTGTGGCCCTTAAGTGAATGTGTTTGCCCTTTACTAGGCTAAATGAGGGATTGAATAACCATGAAGTACATATGTTGGACTTCTTTTCATTTTTAAGGTTTACCTATTTGGGATGATGAGGTCTAAAGGCCTCAAATGGGGGCAAATTGTGAACAATGGCATCTTGACTCCTTAAATAAAGGTTTGTCAATTATTTGTGGAATGAAGGATTTTCGATGTCTTTGAAGGTTAGTGAAGAATTATTTGTCACTAGGAGTTCTATGGAAAATTGAATGCCTTGTTTAAGTCCCTTTCAATCCTAGGGACAGGATGATAAATTCTCTTTGTAAGCCTACTTTGCCTTGGAAAACATTTGGGGTTGAATTCAAAATTTTTGGATTGGATATTTTAGCCCGAGCCCCCGTCACATGGGGTGGTGGGAGGTTGTGATTAGGAGATAATCATGAGAGGGATCGAGGGTGAATGAAACCCAACCATACTCATCTCTTTAGAGCAATATTTAGATTTCTTAGTGGCTGTGTGTTTAAATATCCACTTCGAGAATTGATGGAGATAGATAGTGAAAATTTTCCCCGTTGGTTGATGTCTGTTAACTAGACCAGGTGAGTGTTGTGAGTACTCTTTGTTTTATCGTAGTGGCATGAAGATCTGGTGGGCTAATTAGCCAAGGGTTCCTAGCACTTAATGGATAGAATGTCAAATAATAATGAAATCTCTATTGACGATTATATGTTGACTAAACCAGCCTAACCTTGTGGAGTCTCTTTCTTGTTTTCTTGGTGGTCTAATAGCTTGGTTAATGGGATACTAGCTGATGGAGAGGCAAGTTCTATTAGTTGATGATCCATTAATTGGGCCAGTCCAATCAGATGGGGGATGTGTTAAGACTCTAAATGGTTAGTAGCCCAGTTGATAGAAACCATCAGTTGATGAGACTAGGGACTTGGAGTTTGTTGGGATTTAGTGTTTATCAAGAGTGGTAGACATGCATTAGCAGATACGCCAAGTGAAAGAGACTAGGATCTATATTTTGTCAACATTTGGATATACGAGCATCCAAAATAAGTTGTAAATGATATTTTAAGAGAATATCAAATGTTAGAGGCCAACATAAAAACCATGTGGAGTCCACATGAGCACTCCCATACTCTATGAGAAGGCAAATGTTGATGTGGCATGACAATGTGTTATGTAGGGTAGGTTTTGGCTGACGTGGGATGTCAAGTGTTGTTGATGTGGCATGTCAACATGGTGAGGTGATGTGTATCAGAGTAGCATAGTTACATAAAGGTGGAGGCTAGGTGGCAACTAAGGTAGAGGTGATGTGCATGGTAAAATTTTAGATATCCAAAAATCCAATATTTTTTTTAAAATAAAAATGAGTAAGATTGGTTCACAACAAATACCCAGGGGAATATTCAATGATGAAAAAATTGTACTCTTGTAACAAAGAAGACCCAGAACAAACTACATATAGAATCAACAAGATTGCAATTACAAGTCTGCTACCATATATTCAACAAAACTACATAAGGAGAAAAACACATTTAAATGTCCCATTCACGAGAGCTGGACTTAATCAAAATCCTTTGCTGACCTATTGAGGTCAATATCTTGCTTGCCTGAGTTTGACTAAAGTTGGTTGTGATGGCTTGCAATGGCTTCGCTACTGAGTTTACATTCTGTGATTAACCCATGGAGTGCATCAATTTCCTCATCTAGATAATATAGGTGATGCTTGAGAGCCAATAATTTCTCAGATACCTTCATGAAGGAGGATTGAAATTGGCTCATCTTAACTTGTAGATCGTAGTGTGCCATGTGAAGAGCATCATGTGCATACAAGCAATGGGTGTATGGTCTAATTGCAAAGGAGGATTCTGAGGGAGTTTCTAGATTCATAGCTTCAGAAGTCAAAACAAAGGGACAAATAGAGAGGTAGGAGGATCCATTCTTCATCAATTCCATATATACTCCTTAACAAGATAGCCATCATAATTTGGAGGGGGAGAGAAAATCTAGGTTGGGGCGGTGGATTGAGGTTCCTCCAAGCATGTGAGGAGGAGAGTATAGGACATGCATGACACCTTCATGCATATGGTGCCACTTTTGTAATAAATTACATTTCATAGTGGAGTGCAATGGTAATGTGAGGCAAGGTTGAAATATAGGGGGGTTTGGGCATAGGAAATATTTATAGTGAATCAGGAAGGGGATGAGGAAGGTTGAGGGGGGCGTTATAAATCCAATAGGGAGGAGACTTAGGGGGATAGGTTTTATGGAAGCGCATGAAGAACTAAGGTATTGGGCAATAGCACATGATCCCATTAATATCCAATTGATGTTCCTCTAAAGAGCAAGCCAAATTGGCTTGGAGGTCTTCATCTGAATTGTGAATTCTAAGGATATGTTTATATTCCTTGGTGGAGAAGGAGTTGGACACATTTTTTATTCTATAAAGCACCTGGGATAAGGAATTGTCTTTCGGATAACTGGCCGCAATCAAATGATGGACTGTTAGCAGGGAGTCCTTGAGAACACTAATGTCTTTAATTCCTTTTTTCTTTGTTTTGTAGAGACCTTGCAAGATACCATACCTTTCCACGTGGTTGTTTGCATTTTTTCTCATAATACATGAGTATTTATCCTTGATTATTCCATTAGGATTGAAAAATATCCCTCCCCCTCCAGCCACCCATAAAAATCCAACTACTGTCGAATTTTCTCAAATTTGGATGTTGACTAAGCACATTTCTAGATTTAGATGAATCTGGAGGTTTGAAAAGTTCCATATGGATCCAAAAGTTTGGATATCCAAATAAATAGAGATCTAGAAAAACATTATAGTGGGGTTTTGAGTAAATCCCATATTCGGATAAAGACAACTAGTTGACATCCTCCTTGGGGACGTGGCCATATGCAATGTTGACATATGGGAAGGAATTGACACATGTCAACCATGTGAAGCCAATATGGAATTGTATGATGGGGAAACAAGGGAAAATAGACTACCATGTGTCTAGCGTATGGAAATGGCATATATGCTAACATGGCACTTGGAAAGGATATATTTAAATGGGGATAACTTTGTGTCTAGATCTTGGATTTTGATGAAATTTAAATCATTGGAAATATCTTGATGTGTAGAAGGAGATGGTGATATTAGAAAGGAGTTTCGAGGTGGTTGAAGAAAAAGAAATTTTGAAAACCCCATCTCCTTAAAGTAGCCTTAGAGGTTGGGTCTAAGCACCATGTTACCTTAAAAATACCTTGAGGAGTTTAGGTGATGTTGCAAAAATTATAATCATAAAAGAGTGCAGTAATAATAAATGCCTATAACAAATTTTTATGCCAAATTTGGTCATCATTGGCTAGAGATTTGGGTTGTTATTCTTATTCTTAGCTACTTTCATCAATTCCTTTTTTGAGTCCTATGTAGGTATTGTTGGAACCCGTTGTAGTGAAAACACAACACCCCCATCTTATTCTATCATAATAGACATGGGGATCCTTCTGACATTACATGTAGACTTTAAGTGTGATTACTTCATTTCAAGTCTAATTTGATTTTTATTTACACTTGTTTTATTTTTATAGTTTGCCTAAGTTTGAATAAGTTTGTTTGTTAATAAAATTTGCGAATAAGTTTTTGTTTTAAACATTTTAATTAATTAGATTAATAAATAAAATAGCCCTCGAGACCAAGATGTGTGCATAGGATTTAAGCCTTAATCATTAAACATGTGGTTATAATATATTAAAGATATCAAAGCTTTGACATCAGAGAAACCCTTTTAGAATTCCCCGATGTCAAAACTCCGATTCATAATATAGTGGCTTAGCCCTTTTTTAAAAACATACAAATATAAATTCCAAACCATATGACAAATGGCTTTAATACAAACGTACGAATATAGGTTTCGATGATATATATTATAAAGTGGTTGAAGTATTATGGAGGACCCACATACCACGTAACCCTCTTTCGCTCCCTTATATTAGAGAATCCCTCATATCAAAGTTTTTGTTATGTGTCACCTCTTAAAAGTTTTGATATGACAATAGCGTCTAACCTCTGATCTTCCAATATATGTGCTTGCCACAAGTTCTGATATCACATATGCCATATCCCTATGATCTCCGATATTCATATCTTCCAACCTCCAATATCTGGACCCGATATATGTATTAACGATGGTCTAAACGGAATATCACTTCTGCCTGTATATAAAAACTTTTAAATGGTTACAATTGTAAAACCTCTGATATCAAATCTCTGATATAATGGACCCGATAAAGCTCTTAAAGGGAGTTGAATATGATATTGCATCCACTCCATATCAGAGCTACCCAATATCGCAAATGTTTGGTGTTGTCTCATTTTAAAAGTTTTGATGAGATTACCTTCGATACCACTTGACTCTGCCACTTGTCACTTCCATATGGGGTCGTTGTTATAATAAATGAAAATTCTATTATCAATGACTTTGTGGGAAGTTTGTTGTGGTTAGATTTCGATTTGGTTTTCTGCTAAGCTTAATAATAGAACTAATAAGCTCTGATTAGTTGAAACAGGGATGAACCTAGGGTTGATAAGGAGGAAGTATCAACTCGATCCATGATTTCCAAAGACTCTCTGCCATGTGACACAACACAATTATAAATTGGGAAGATTTTGTAACAAAGACTAAAAAAAACCATCCCCGTGAGCAGCAAATCAACTTTTCGGATAAAGAAAAACACTTCGTTGCAATGATTTCCCAAATTTTGCTTGTATTCAACTAAAACAATCTGTTTTCAGCTTGCTGAAGAAAACTTTCATATTTGGTTGTTAAGAGATATAAGGGGGGTTGTGTTAGGCCCTATACTACTAGTGTAACCCCTTATTATTATTAGTACAACCCCCTTATTATATTGATGTACCCATGCAGTGCCCATATTGTTACTACTGTGCCCCATAGAAGCCCACTATTGTTATTATTG
>APFE030619838.1:0-20708 GCA_000404065.3 Pinus taeda
ACCCAATGCGGCAAAACTGATGCAGCAGATATGAGGGTTTTATTATTATGCATTTTTCTGAATACAACTAGGGTGCTAGAAATGGCTCACCCTTCAGAGAATTTCCTTGGCAGAAGTACCTCTCTTTGGAGACAGATATTCCAGCTAATTAGCAACCGAATGAATAGCCCCACAGTGACTTCGACTGCTCCCTTAGCTGGACAACGAAAGCTACTCCAAGCTACCCTCGGGAATTGCATCACCCTTCAGAGACTGCATCACCCTCTACAACTCTGTGTCAGCTAACCAGCTCTCAGTCTGCCCCACGAAAATTCCTCAGTATTGCCTCTTCTGCCCAGCATTAGCTCTACAGCCCTTTGTGCTACCTGCGTCAGCGTCTTGGCCCTTTGTGTTCTCTGCGCTGGCCTCCTTAGCCTCTGCGTCAACCTCTTCGCTCTATGTGTTCTCTGCGCTGGCCTCCTTAGCCTCTGCGTCATCCTTCCTAGGATCTGCATTGTCTCTCCAACACTCTCTCTGCCTCTCTGCTATGTATTCTTGGCCTTCTGCCACACTGTCCCTTGCTGCAATAGATCACTAACTTGATTTCTCAGCAAACCCTACTCCAGAAAATCGAATTGACTAATCAACTTGGTGTATCTCCAACTAACCCTCAAGGCTCCTCTTATACTTTTCCTGTTGACGATTCAACGGCCGAGATTAAGTCCCTAATCAACGGCTAAGATTAGATCTGGCTTGATCCTCATTATTTAGAACTTTCTCACCCATATTATATTAATACACATTAATATTTTAATTTTCCTAAGTTTATACTTAGGAACCCCATTAAAAATATTAATTATTTTAATATCAATCCATCTGGGTGGAATTTCCCCAAACGATTTCTGGGTCTTAGAGATCTCATGTGCCTTGGCCCCTCCACCAATTTTCATGGCTAGAGCACATCCGATGATACCAAAAATCAACACTCCCTCTTAGTAAGGAATGTGCTCTAGTAATGCTTCACCATTGAAACATCACACTGATCCTCCACATTGGTACCTATGTTGATGCTTGGCCTGTTGCCTCACATCCTTTGCACTGTTGCTTCCTGTACTGTTGCCTATGACACTGCCACTGCCACTGCTACATCTGTACTGCAACTCCCTCTCAACATGTTGCATCATGCTACCCATAGCACTGCCACTGCTAATTGCTGCACTGCAACTTAGTTACCGAGAAGTAAGTAACTGACTTCTCCCAATCACTGACATCCCGGTCAGTATGGAAGCCTCGTGATGCTGAAGCTGCCTCTACTGCTAACCCGTGCTCCCTCTACTGCCACTGCGTTGCTACAACCTCTTTTGTGCTTCTCGCACTGTTGCAACCTCCAGTGCACTGCTACAGAATTCTACACTCTATCCCTGCCTTGCTGCTCCACCACACTTTGCTCCACCCGACACCTGTCATCATGCTACTGTCATTAAGGGCTCCCGTAGCTGGAAGTGATCCAAGAGTTTGGGCACCTTAAGGATCCTACCCCTAGTATGTAGTACTTCTAACTACAACTCGATATCTCCCCACCTCTTCTCTAGAGACGCATGAGAACTCATGGTACAATCGTCATCAGTCTCGACCTCCTTCTCTGCCTTAGCTGGAGCTTCCTTAGAGTCGGAAGCCTCTCCTTTGCTTTTCTTCCTGGGACACTGGGATGCATAATGTCCCAGCCACCCATAATGGAAGCACTTAAACTTGGAGATGTCCTTCTTCTTCCTTTTCTGTAGCCCCTGTTGTCCCGCAGATGCGAGAGCTGCATCCTCCTCCTCCTCTTTCTTGACTCGAACTCCCTTACCACTACTCCCTGCCTTGGTCATCCTCCTGATCTCTCCTATCAAAGAGCTACCCACATTTCCTCCCAACCAGGAAGAGTAGCCCTGCCCAAAATACTTTGGACAAATGTCTCCCACTCCTCGGACACTGCATTCAGGGTAGTGCTGACCATAAATTCTGGATCCGGTGTAGATCCCACAGAAATAAGCTGGTAGCGAATCTCCTACAACCTAAGAAGGAATGGATCTATCTGCTCTCCCTTTTGCATCTGATATGACCGCAGTTGATTCTCCAATAGCATCTTCCACTGCACGGAAGAGCCCTGGTATAAGGTGGTTAGGGTGTTCCACATCTCCTTTTTTGTGTTCTTCTCAGCAATATGTGGTATGACATGATCTTTGACCCCGTCTAGGATCATGCACTTCTCCCTCGCCATCGCCTCCTCATACTTCTCATTCTCAGTTGGGTCAACTGGGATAGCCACTACTTTCAAGGCAAAGTCCTTGATGCGATGTCGATCCAGGACTGCCAGGATCCTGGCCTTTCAAATGACAAAGTTGGAAGCCCTGTCCACCATGTCCTAATCCCTTAGGCCGTTCACTGCCATTTCAGCTCCTCTTCTGGACTCCCTCTGAGTCTCGACTCCCCTCCTAGAAATCCCCCTTTGAGTCCTGATTTCCCTTCTGGAAATCCTCTGTCCAGCTATCGAACCGCTCCTCTCCAATACTCCTTACAACTGCAACTCGGATCTGGATTCCTTGGCTAGAAATCTGTCGAGGTAGTGATTCCCTCTACCTTGGTTCTGTCTTCTTAGACAATGTTCTGCACAAATAGAAACCACGTCCCACCAACTCCTCAAATCACAATCTGCACAGCTCCCTTAGCCCTAGCTACTGAAGAAACTAAGCCTTTCAAGCTCTGCATAATCTCGGCAAAGGCTGAATCTGCTCCTTCGGCCAACTGCGTTAGTCCTACCTGGCTGAGCAGAGGATAACGTGGCTCTTCATGAGCCTCTTATGCCTCTGCGCTGACCCTTCCGTTGGATTGAAATGATGACGCACGATCTGCGTCACTTCTTCTCTTGTTACTTCTTCTTGGGAGCAACACTGTCTCTCGGGACAGCTGCTATTGCTGCAAATTTCAGATTTTTGCTAGTGTCTTCAGTCCTCCTATGATTTGCAACCTCGCTCTGATCCCATGTGGAAATTTCTAAGTCTGACATGTCAGAAATCCCTACTGCATTATCTGGTTTATTATCTCCTACTTGTTCTTTCCATTAACAAGTTATTTATTAATATAAATACCAAAATAAACACAAATGCAACCTTCACACATACACATATCAACAACTGAAATAAACTGAGACAACACAAGGGACATTGTTATTTTTGGACAATCGTCCCCGGAAAAACCCAATGCAAGAAAATCGGTGCAGTAGATTTGAGGGTTTTATTATTATGCAGTTTTCTGAATACAACTTGGGTGCTAGAAATGGCTCACCCTTCAGAGAATTTCCTTGGCAGAAGTACCTCTCTTCGGAGACAGATATTCCGACTAATCAACAACCAGATGAATAGCCCCACAGTGACTTCAACTGCTCCCTTAGTTGGACAAAAAAAAGCTGCTCCAAGCTACCCTCAAGAACTGCGTCACCCTCTATGGCTCTGCGTTAGCTAACCAGCTCCCAGTCTACCCCATGAAAATTCCTCAGCGCTGCCTCTTTTGCCCAATGTCAACTCTGCAGGCCTCTGCGCTTCCTGCATCAACCTCTTAGCCCTCTGTGTCCTCTGCGTTGGCCTCCTTAGCCTCCGCGTCAGCCTTCCTAGGCTCTGCGCTGTATCTCCGACACTCTATTTGACTCTCTACTATGTATTCTCGACCTTCTGCCGAACTGCCCCTCGCTGCAACAGATCACTAACTCAATTTCTTAGCAAACCCTGCCCCAGAAAATCGAATTGACTGATCAACTTGGTGTGTCTCCAACTGACCCTCAAGCTTCCTCTTATACTTTTCTTGTTGACAATTCAATGACCAAGATTAAGTCCCTAATCAACGGCTAAGATTAGATCTGGCTTGATCCTCATTATTTAGAACTTTCTCACCCATATTATATTAATACAGATTAATATTTTAATTTTCTTAAGTTTATACTTAGGAACCCCATTAAAAATATTAATTATTTTAATATCTCTCCATCCGGGTGGAATTTCCCCAAACGATTTCTGGGTCTTGGAGATCTCATGTGCCTTAGCCTCTCCACCAATTTTCATGGCTAGATCACATCTGATGCTACCAAAAATCAACACCTTCTAGTCACATGGACAACTCTCCATCCATGAGACTGGGAGTTAGGGTTTCTGTAGTCCAAATCTGATCCCAGTCACTCGCATGTCGAGCTTAAGGGAGCGACTGGGAAGCTATAGTTGCTCACATAACTCCTCCGTGCGACCGAGACCTAAAAGATGAAATCTCAGTATTCTAAAGTTTTCACTCATTGACCGCAGTGTTGGGTAGTTGACCGTAAATAGTGACAATTCATTACAGATTTCAGCATCAGGGTTTTGAGTATATACATTGTTGGGTTCATTTCATGGATGTTGTAGTTGTTTTGTTGGTTAGTTGCATAGATGAAGATATGGATTATTGTATTCTCTTTTGTCGAATCATTTGATGACAATCTAGTAAGAAGAAGAATTTGAAAGGGTTTTCCCCATAGTTGGTTTTGCTCTAGTCTCTGACCAATCCTGGTGTCTCTATGTGTGAATGTTTTTCTTCTATTGTTCCTTTATGTTTTGTTGCATTGATATTGATGATATTTGTTGATTTGGGGTAGCATCAGATGTGCTCTAACCATGAAAATTGGTGGAGAGGCCACATGAGATCTCCAAGATCCAGAAATCGTTTTGGAAAATTCCATCCAGATGAAGAGTTATTAAAATAATTAATATTTTTAATGAGTTCCTAAGTCTAAACTTAGGAAGATAAAAATATTAATGGGTATTAATAAAGATAAGGATGAGAAGCTTCTAAGAGATGAAGATCAAGTCTATTTTAATCTTAGCCATTGATTAGGGACTTAATCTCGGTTGTTGATTCATCAACAGGAAAAGTATAAAGAAGGCTTGAGGGTCAATTGGAGATATACTGAGGGAGACCAGTCAGTTTGGTTTCTGGAGCGGGGCTTGCTGAGAAATTCGAACTAGAAGACTGGGTTACAGCAAGAGGTAGCGAGTACGTAACAGAGAGGCAGGGACAGTGCGGGAGGACCAGCGCAGAGCTCAGAGAAACAGACGCAGAGTCACTCAGGAAGATGTAGAGGCAACAGGATTGCGCAGTCACTGGAGGGCCTGCGTGGGTGACGCAAAGAGGCCAAGTGCTCACGCAATGAGGCAGAGTGCTGACGCAGAGGCTCTGGGAGCTGCGCAAAGGCTAGCTGGACTGACACTGAGCCTAGGGGAGGCGTCGAAGAATTTATCTTTGTTGGGTGAGCCAGTTTGGCACCCTAGTTGTACTCAAGAAAAGCTGATTAATAAAATCCTCCTCTGCTGCACGGGTTTTCCCGCATTGGGTTTTTCCAGGGACAATTGTCCAAAACATCTGTGTTGATGTGTTTGATTCTTGTGCATGTATTTGTTTCTGTATAATGGTGTGATATTTGCAATAGAATTTATTTTAATATTTACTGAAGGGATGTCATAAATAACTTATTGAAGAATTAGGTAAAATAAATCAGTTACTGTAGTAATAGAATTTTCACAAAATTATTCTTTCTGCATATTTGCATATGCTGTTGAATAATGATGTAAATCTAAATAGTGTTATGATGTTATGAGGTGAACTTAATGTGTTAATGAAGAAATGCAATTATCAAAGCTAAGAACAATATAGCCTAAGAAAAATTAATACTTGCTATATGTGGGACAGACATTGAGGTAAATATTCTATTTTTGCATCCATTGGTTGTTTTGTCTCATCCATGATTTCTTTCTTTCACTTGTGCCTTCATTGAAGATAACTTTAGGCCATCTATCTACTCTCATTTGCTCAATTCTTTTTAGGTACCTTATGAGACGCACCATAGCAATAACTTCAATGGGAGCTGCTCCTGTTTCACTCAACATTATCTCATAAGGAACCAAACTTTTTATTTTGAACTTGCTCATGATCAAGCGCTTTTGGATTTTCTCAATTTGCTTCCATTTTGAGACAGGGACGCTGCTAGCCCACAGTTCGCACCCATATAATATCACTCGACAAACTAGGAGCCCAAAAACCACTTTAATCGTTTTCCAATCCCATAACTCTGCCTCTCTACCTCTGTTTTGAAGAGCATATAAGGCTTTCCACCCTCCTAAAATCCTCTTCTTTCTGCAGTCCTCCCAATTAAGCTTTGTTGTTGAAATCAATCTCGAGGTATTTGTATTCATTTACTTCTTCAAGAATGTTGCCTTCAAAGAAGAACGTATGCTGGCTCTGCTTCCTTTTATTTGAGAAAATCATTATTTTGGTTTTGCTGGTATTGACTTGCATCCCCACTGCTTTACAAAAATGCTCAAAGGCATGTAGGTGCATTTACAATCCCTGGGCCAATTTAACAATCAATGCAAGGTCATCAGTGTATAAAAGAAGCTTGATCACAAACTCCCCCAACTAAACACCATCCCCACCTTTAGAGAACAAAATATGCTCACCGTGTTCTAATTCTTGACAGCCTCTTGTTCACCCTTGTCAATTCAAGAAACACTAAGAAGTGATGTATCTATCCCAAGCTTTTGATCAGGGAATATTAAGCCTGGGCACTTCCAAAGGTAGTTTTTCCACTCGTAACTCATAATGTTTAGGATGAAATTGTTCTTCATCTGCCCATTGGCCATGTCATGTATTTTTATCCTCAATGCATACTCTGGTTTGAAATTACTGGCATCCTGTGGCAACCTGAATGAAACTCATAGCCCTAAATAATCCTTCCAAACATATCCTAGTTTTCAGTTTTACTTGAGAAAGAACAGTATTTTATTTACTTCTGAGGACTGGGTTTACAACCTAGGCAGTACAGAGCCTGATCTCCCAGAATAGAATGAAGCTATGAATGGCATGTGTGGGACCCTTGACCCATGACAACAGAACAGGGAAACCCGTTAAGCTTATCCTCGATCTTTTTCACTAAATATACTTAAAAGCTAGGAAGGTACAGCTCGTCCGATATAATACATTTCTGCTACCCCTGTATTGCAGATTCTTGCATAAGTAAAAGCATCGTTCAGCAGTGATATACACACTCTACAGATCAAAATCCCTCGAAAATCTAGGAGATGATATATCCCTTAGATGTTAAAAGATTGTAAATCCATATATCTGGTACAAGCAAGCAATTTCTAGAAGTGGGCAGCATAGGAAAGTATATTAGAAAGGTCAGCTCGTTCTTTCCCAAGATCCATAAATAACGATTTGGGCACTCGTTCTGACAGCATCCACAGCATTTGGTAGGCTATACAGATGCGTTGTGGGTTCGGATGCATTGTGGGCGATGGCTGCCAGACTTAATAACATCTTCATGTCAATTTATATTGGGAGTTGTTTATAATGGGACTTTTTGGAGTTTTTGGTGTCGGAATCTCGTGGAAAATTTGAAGTGAAATCTTGATTTGTATTATTTAAAATAATTTTTTTGAGTGTATATATGGATTCAGCAACATTAAAAACCCTCTGGCACTTCTATTGTAGAGGATTTACCCATCAATCTTGTGATATAAGTGAATTGATCTTGTGATATAAGTGAATTGTGACCGAATTTTAGAGAAATTAAACTAGAAAAATATACTGGAAATTCACCAGAAAAACTTCCAAAAAATAGCACTAAAAGCAATTCCCTTTTATTGCATAGCATTATTTCACATGGGGTTTACTTCAGCATTCACCGAATTTTGTTCTGAGTCACAGAAAACACAAACGAATATGGCTTTCATTGGAAAAGGGAAAACGTGAGATTTGTCACTGTTACCTGGATTTTCCGAATGCTTATCGCTCAAAATGCCGTAAAATATAGCCGTTTTATCCATGTAGACAGATGACCCCAAGGGTGTTGACTTTCGGTCAGTGCAGGATTTTATGTCATTGCACCATCCTCCACCCTGGTATTAAACATGGTGGCTTTTATTAGACAGATTCTCGAATTAAGCTATAAAAAATCTTTATGGGCGAACGACATATCAAGTAGGTATGAGAATCTGTTTGAGAGAATCATAACAAAAAGAACAATAATAACTTAACGGAAGTTATGGCAATAAATGCTTACAAATAAACAAAATGAAATTAGATGTGAAGCATTTAGATAATGAAAATATAGGTGAAGTTACTTCAAAATCTGTGCCAGGGAATGATCGGCTAATATTGATTCTCTCTAGTTATATTACCGATATGACGACTTTTAACTCAAGAAGATATTTTGAAACAGTGGTAGGGAATATATTGTTGGTTGCGCTGCAGTCTAGGCGAGATTGGTCACAATTAGTTCAAGCTTATTTTCAGCGCATTCATGTATGGGCTCAACTCTAAAATCTCCTCACGAGTGTGGATCCTGCTTCAGCCAAACATTGGATAGTTTCTGTTAAAAAAAATTTAAGGAAAAGATCATGACCTGAATATGAAGAAGCCAGTTGTTTGCCCCTGACCCGGATCCTCTATCGAAACGGTAGGCTGGCAAAGATCCATCTAGGCAAACTGCACTGCATCAATTCTTATATAGTTCAGAAAATTATATAGATAGTATACAATCAATCATATGAGAAAAGCATTCCATCAGCCCTGATTTGCGTGATTGCCTCTGGATGAAACTAGAGAACAAATCTTTTATTCACACTGACAGCAAGAGGACACATAAATTTACTATGACTACAGTGCTTCAGATTTAAAGAAAGATTTTGCTTGCATGAAAATTTCCCAAGGAAGGAGGAACAGATTCTTAAAAGAATTTACAATTGTGCCAAAAGAAGCAAGTGCTCTACGCTGCTCGTATATAGATCTGAGGAGACTCACATTTTTTTTTTTATTGCTTTTAACATAATGATTGGTTGAAGGGTGATTCTGCTTGTTTGCTTGGGGTTCTCCTCTTTCCTCTATATAGGTTAGGTGTGAATGATAATAACAGTGCATTTCTATAATTATCTCTTTCTCTTCCTCCAATATATACAAAATAAGCATGCATACAGTAACCGTTTGGGTAGCAATTTTATGCAGCTCATTTACAAGCTTCACAATTCAGGGCCCTCCTGACCTTTGCGGGAGTATACAATGCGACCCTCTTCTCCAAAATTTGCATAGATATTAACAGAACATGTAGAGAATTGCATATATGAGCTATAAAATCAGATTTAATATTGTAAAGCATGCATTTGCAGAGTTTCGCTGAGCTATTCAGTATCGGTATTGAATGACAATTACTTTGTCCATTTTGAACTGAGTACATAGAATAATTTACATGCAATCACATATTCATTTAACCCAAAGCCTAATATTTTTGAGAGTGCATATTTTGACCTCTATCATAGTGTAAACATGTGAAGAATATTGTATTTTCATATTTCACAAACACATCACATGCAACTTTAGACAGGTTTGTTTTTGTGTACATTTTCAAAGCACCCATTCAATATATTGCTCCAAATAAAATGCAGCTGACTTTTCTTCATATTTATAAATTTCAGGTATGTAACAAATCACCAATCCACCTTTTTTCCTATTAAAGCTTCATTAAATCTAAATGATTGATCAATTGCATGTGAATATGCAAACTGCATCAGGATTCGCTACTTGCCAGCTCCTGTGCTTGCTGCTCTCTCCACGAGCGTCAGAGACACTCCCGTAATATTATCACTAGTTTGAGAATCCTTAGACAGCTTGGGTATCTTAGTCATTCCCACATGAGCTGCATCCAGCACTGTTGTATATAAACAGATAATATTGATTACAGTTAATGCAAAACCATACAATAATCCTACGCCATGAGATCTCCTCATCGAAGCCATTCTGATGGAAAACTATTGCAGATGGCCACAACGAAAAATTTAGCTAAGAATCCCAGTAACTTCAGAGATATATATTTATGCGTGTGTTTTTTTTCCACACGTCGCGTGGAAAACTCCAAAGGCGTGTGTTATTTTTTCCACCCTTCGCGTGGAAAACTTTAAAGGCCTCTGTTGGGCACCCTGCCGTGTCTATTTGTGGTTTACCAAAATACAGCTCTGGTTTATGGAGTAACGTGGTTTACCAAAATACAGCTCTGGTTTATGGAGTAACGTTAGTAGTGTAGGAAGATATAAGCCATTTGCAGTAACCTCACTAGAATACTAAAAACAGATAAAAATCCAAATTCCCTTTCCTAAAAAAATAATCAGTCATTCAAGAATAATCCAAAGGCTATGTCTATGGATTAATAGAAATGAAAAATCTCGTCTCCATCCCATCAAAATCAAGAATCTGTTGCATTTTTCGCTTCTTAAGTTGAAGTTAAGCTATTCTAATATGACAGCCAATTTGAATTGATGTAAAGCTTGGACCGCCACGAACGATTCCGATCGGAGGGAAGAACCTATATGTTCGAAAATGGTTGTAGCAAACAGACAATCTCTGCGTGACACATTTTTGGTTTTTGTTATGGAAAACAAGTGAAACAAATGCAGCGTCCAAGTTCAGTAGGAAAACCAAATGTTTTATTTATTTTTTTGGTGTATTTTTTTTCAATCTCTGCGTGACACATTTTTGGTTTTTTATGGAAAATAAGTGAAACAAATGCAGCGTCCTAGTTCAATAGGAAAACCAAATGTTTTATTTATTTTTTTGGTGTAATTTTTTTGGTTTGTAAATTGAGTGGTTTGTGTGAAGTTTAGCTGGTATGACATTGTATAGGAGAAATATTGTGGGTGGAGTAAGCTGTGATGAATAAAATTATGCCAAATGTAGATTGATTAGTTTGTATAATATTATTAATTTAAATTTTATTAAAAAAATATATAAGAATAAGAGTTATATGTGAGAGATAAAATTGTGTTATTAAATATATATTTTTTTCCCAGAAGAAAAAGCTAGATAGTTTATATTAAGCCAATATAAAAGCCATAATTGGTTACAGAATAATTGTCAATGACACCTCTGGTGAACAGAGAGGCGCAAAAAGCTCAGAGAGAGCGAAGATAGACATATCAGAATACATATAGCACCATATGAAGATACATAGAGAGCAAAAAGAGTCATGTTCAAAAAAGGGCTGATACAGATAATAAGAAGCTATACCCTATTGCCTGAAATGTAATCATAATAGGAGCAGATACAAGGCAGGATGGATTTGAAAGGGGCCCTGGAATCATTGAAAATTTTGTGGTTCCGCCACTTCCAGGCAAACCATATCATGATGACGAAGAGGGGGCGACGTGTTTCACATTATGAAATCCACCATTGAAAGGCTGCATGCACATAATCGAAGATAACGTGAGGAAAATCATATAAAAAAGCAAGTTCATACCAGATTTCTTGAGTGGAGATGCATTGAAAGAACATATGCAGATTTGTCTCCTCATCTGACTCACACATAGAGCATCGGTTGGGCCCATGCCAACACCTCTTTCTCAGATTTTCCCAAGTAAGATTCTTGTTGTTGAATAGTAGCCAGGCAAAAAAGATCATTCTTGGAGGGCAACCTGTCTTCCATAGTGCCATCAAAAACATAGGAGCAGATCCCGAAACCTTTGTAATGAGCTCAGAATAGATGTCTTTGATGCAGACAGGAGCAGATACGCTAGGCGTGTACCAATATAAATGATCTAGTTGACCCCCATGCATAATCCCACAAGACTGTAAGGACGCAATGACCACGTCCCAGGTAGAAAAGAGAGAGAGGCCCACAATCTAATTTGTTCTGCAGATTTCCAAGTGGGGGAGAGGCCCGACCATTCCAGAATTATTTTATCCCAAGTGAAGATACCCAGTCGATGTAAGGCAGAAATAATATCATCAGGAAGATAAAAGCTTTGTTTGCTGGCGATGGGATCAATACCAATGTGGATTCGGTTGCCAGTGTGTATGCGCCATCTAAGTTTAAACAAGAAAAGCTCCTCGACTTTCTTAAAGCTGAGCCAAATAGCCGAACCTCTTTGTATACCTATAGTGCCTCTTCGATACCAGTATTCCAAGCCCTTGCCTTTCAAATATTTCTGTTGAATGGTATTGCTCCATGGCCCGATGCCGAAGATGCCTCTGCAAAGTGTTTTGCACATCAAAGCCTTACCAAAGATTCTCAGGTCTTTCAGACCCCATCCCCCCAAATTTTTAGGCAAGGAAATCCTGTCCAACTTGGTCAGATGAAACTTTTTTTGTTTGGAGCAACCACCCCATATAAAGTTTGTCGTGATCGAAGTCAACTTATTGATGATGTTGATCGGGAGGTAAAAGAGATGTGCCCAGTAAACCGCCATCTATAGTAAAACAGCTTGAGAGAGCGTGACCCTACCCGCTAGGGATAGACTCCTGAATTCCCAGATAGATATTCTTTTATAAAATCTTTCAGTCAACCAAAGCCAGTCTTGCATAAAATAACCATTTGGTTTTAGGTGAAAACCAAGGTATTTGAGGCCCAGATTGAGCGAGACCGATTCAATACCAAAGAGTTGTGAAATCCAAGCCACCGAATCTAGATCCACATCATTATGATAAAGCAGAGATTTTGTTTTGTTAATGAAGAGCCCGGTAGCACTGTGGAAACGATCCAGGATGTCCTTGAACCAAGACCACGAAGTCCTGCAAAGCATAGCGAACAAGAGTACATCATCTACAAAGAGATTATGTGAGATAAAGATGTGCCTACAAATCTTGATCGCCTTAATTTTATCATCAGCCACCGCTTTGTTGATATGTAGACTAAGAGAATTCATGACAAGAATGAACAAAAGAGGTGACAGAGGACATCCCTGGCGCAATCCTCTTTCAGCTTGAAAAAAATGAGTGGGGAACCCATTAACAATAACCGCGTAGCTGACATTCATAATGGATGCCAAAATCCATCGAATATTATGTGACTTGAGGCCGATCTTAGCAAGCAGGCATTCAACGAAGCCCCAATCAACACAATCGAAAGCCTTGTGTAAATCAATTTTCATGATGGCCGCAGCGTGATGACGAGCAGAGAGAGAAGAAAAACATTCCTGTGTATTTGCCACGGCATCAAGGATGTTCCGGCCACTAAGAAAGGCATATTGATCCTTAGATAAGGAGGAAGCCAAGAAACCTTTAATCCTTTCGGCAATAATCTTCGTGATAATCTTAAAAGAGATGTTACACAGAGAGATCAGACGGAAGTCTTTGAAAGAGGCCGAGTCCGATTTCTTGGGGCTGAGAGCTATCAGAGTCGAGGAGGTATGATGGTGAATGTTGCCTGTTGTCCTCGAAGCTTCCACCATATCAAGAATATCCTGCTTGAAGAGATCAAAGAAGTGTATAAGAAATTCTATAGTCCAGCCATCTGGCCCTGGACTCTTATCCTTCTGAAAGGATTTCATAATACGAAGGAGCTCATCTTCCGAAACTGGTTTATATAGCGCCTCATTAGCATTATCATCAAACATGTGGGGGCCAGCTCTATACCCCATAAGAGATCCTGAAAGGCAATGTTGGACCTCCACGTGTATTGCTGCTTGAAGAAATCTACCGCCTCCAGAGAGATGTCTTGTTGGGATACAAAAGTGTCACCTTTTTCATTCATAATCTTCCATATGGCGTTTTTGCTCCTTCTTGAACTAGCAAACTTGTGAAAGAATTTCGTGTTTTTGTCCCCATCCCGAAGCCACGTTGCCCTGCTTTTAAGCCGCCAGAAGGCTTCCATTTTCTTTAAAATATCAAATTTTTTCCCCTCGAGAACACGAATGCGGCATTTCATGGAGAATGAAAGGGGAGAAGCATTGTCCGCCCACAATATGGAGTCTAGTTCATGTTGAATGAGCTACAACTCCATTTTTTCTGTTTTCTTATTCCCCGCCTCCCACTCCTTTACAACCTTTCTCAGAACAGACAATTTTTCACATAGAGAGCGGGGGGGCGGGTGGCAAGAAGTAGCAGACATCTCCTTCCAAGCGTTGACAATGAGCTCATTAAAAACTGGATCCTAAATATATGTGCAATTAAATTTGAATGAAAAGCCCTTTTTGACACCATTGGCCGGCCAAGAAAGCACAATGGGGCGATGACCAGACACAAGGATATTCTCCACAGAGGAGTGAGGCATACCCAGAACGTCTATAATGCTGATATGAACCAGAAACCTATCGATCCTTTTAGCTATATAAGCCTGATCAGATCTGCCATTCGTCCACGTCGGCTTCATCTCCCCATGAACAACATCCACCATGTTATTATTGAGAAGATCAAGTTTGATGGATTCTGCAAGAGAGTCCAAATGCCTACAATGTCCCCAGCATTCGTCAAAGTTCAAAGTAAAATTAAAATCGCCAACAATAATCAAATGTTCAATATCAAAGATTTCTGAGGAAAAAAATTTCCTCCAGAAAGGAGCTCTATTTTTATAGGGCGCATAAATATTTAAGATATTAATAGGAATGTTAATGCCCCTGACTGCAGCAGAGATGAAGATTCCTGCGAAGCATTTATATGCTTTGGCTTTGATACGAGAGGGGTCCCAAAGAGTTGCTTGGTCGCCTGAAAGCCCATTTGCATCTGTGGCCACCATATACCAAGAAGGAAGCATCTGCCTAAAGTATGAGAGTGTTGCCTCACAATTGTGTATAGTTTATTGTATGAGGATAATACCCGGTCTAGAGGAGCAGAAGAAATTCCTTAGCATTAGAAATTTGGGGTCAACGCCGAGGCCTCGAATATTCAGAGAGACAATAAGAGTCATTTAGAAGATTCGCCAGCCAAATTCGCTCTAAGAGGCTGAGAATCCGATAATCCATGAATAGGAACATCAATCAGGGAGAGGTTCCTGGCGCCACACTCTATAACAGTAGTTCTGCCCCTGAAATGCCTGCTGCCACCGCGAGTCTTTTTCCTGACAGTGATATTCTTTGCCAAGTCCGGGCTTATAAAAGGCAAGCCAGGTTCCGGAGGTTTGTGGATGGTGAGAGGCTCCAACTCGAGGGAATTTCTATTAAGGAAGAGATCTAGGTCACTATCAATCTGATTTATAGGGGATGACGATGGGGAGTTAACAAGGGTAACAGACAGGCAAGGACCCTTTCCTTTAATTTGTGAAAGAAGGGCCTTGTCAGGTGAGGGGGGGGAGGAGGAGATAGGGATGCGGGACGATCCAAAAGAGAAGTCCTTTACAGATAACGGAGCAGGGGATGGGATAGAAACGGGATTATCAGGTTCCGGGATGGGGGGGCAGGGGGGAGTGGGAGGTTCAAGATGCAGAGGAGCTTGGAGGGATGTAGGGCCGCCGGATGAGGGAAATAAAGGAGGGTCAAGAGATGCCACCCGAGGAAAATTAGGAGACCCGGGAGGTCGAAAATTCAAAGGCTTAGAGGAATATAAGCTGTCGGAGGATAAGGCCTTGCCCACCTTATGACGAGATAAACGGTTGCGGGAGAGCTTAAGACGAGGGCAACATTTGATCAAATGACCTGTTTTGTGGCAGGCAGCACACCTGAAAGGGATGTCCCAAAAGTCCAAACGTTGTTTTATGTGAAGATCCCGCCAAGAAATTTCAATATATTCAGGATAACCGCCCTTTTAGGATTTCTCAATGAGAATCCAAGAGATTCTCTTATCCTTTTCACCCAAGCACCAGGGGTCCACATAGACAAAACGACCAATGGCGTTCCCGATCTCCTCGAGAGTCTCCTTAGACCAGAATTCAAGGGGAAGATTAGGTAGCTTTACCCAAATGAGGTTGTTGGATGGGGTGTTATTCAACGGGTCAAACCCAAGATACCATCGGTATAGAGCGAGAAAACTTCTTTTAAAAACCCAAGGCCCCTTAAGAATAGATTCAGCATCCCCAACAGCAAGAAAATGAAAGCAGTACCAGCCTTTCATAAGATTAGAGATCACAGGAATATAACCAATGACAGGCTTCCAGTGGGAAGCAATCCACAAGCGCATATCAGCATCATTCATCGAAGGAAAATTCCATCTACCAATGAGAGCAAGATGTTGTAAGCTATCGATTCTTTCTGAGAGATGTACGGTGTCAAGTTTAAGAGCAGATGGAGGAGCAGAGGTCTTAACAGGGTTATGTGATTTGTTGTAGAGACCTCGATGAGATTTATGTACCTCCCCGCCATCCCTACAATGGGGAGGAAGATTCTTATCATCATGCTGACAGGAGAGCTTGACAGCCACCTCATCCAAAACACCCTGCCAACCACCACAGGATGTGGCGTTTTCCCAGGCCTGCTCAGCTTCCAAAGTGGCTTGTATGAGAGCCTCGGTGGCAGCCGAGTCAGAACCGCCCTCCATACGCAGACAAAAAATCCCGCCTATGGATCAGCAAGATATGAAGCAGAAGAACGTGGCAAGAGAAAGCAGGAGCATTAATGACAATGTCAGATGACGTGGGAGAATGATCAATGCATATAATGCCTGGAGAAAGAAATGGTAAATGTGGAGAGCCGTTCTGACACAGCAGAAAGAAAAGGAAGGGTCGAGAATATGAGAAGGACATCTATGAAAGATTTACCCCATATGAATCAAGGACAAAGTGCAACTGAGATCAGCCGTCAAAGGAAAAAGGAGCATACGGGCGACGTCAGCAGGCCGCCAATTCATCCACAGTAGAAAGAAAATAAAGGATGGAAGTAAATGCAGGGGCAGAGCTGATCAGAGAGGGATGAAACTCAAATCCCAAAAAAGGAGAGATTTGAAAAAAGCAAAAAGCTGGACACCGAAATTGTGAAAACCGGCAGCAATTCCAGTTCCAAGAGCAGAGAGGAGGCAAAGCAGGGACTCCAGCAATGGCGAGCTAATGTGCAGGGGAGTCGCTACAAACAAAACAACAGCAATATAACTTGAATATACACCACCAATTACCTATCTTAAGCCTAACATCTTTGCAAGGCTTATAAAGAGCAAAGTGCTTTTTAAACTTCTGAAAAATATCCATAATCAGATAACAGGCCCTCCGGAGTGAAAGATACCCATTAAGGAAAGTTGTGCAAATAAGATAACTAATCTAGAATACCGCCATACAGTCTAAATCCAGAACAAAAACCGACATATACGAGCAGTTAGGAGCAAAATGTAAACGTAAACCAGAAAACAAACAGGAGGAGTAAAAGGCAGATACTGACCTTTACCGCGAAGCGAACACTGCGAATGAGAGCGCCAGCCAGCAAAGATGATAGGAAGAAAGAAACAGAGGGTAGTTGTAACAAGTTACAGAAAGGGTAGAACGAAGAGGAGTCTACCGCCTCCAGAAGGAGGGTCAACAGGCGAGAACGCCCAAACGATTCACAGGAGAGGATGCTGAGAATATAAGGATATCAAATGACGAGTGCGCCAAAATGAGAAATGTGACAAGTGGCTAACCTGAAGGAGCATGCTTGCATGAGCCTCGAGTGCTAGACAAATCATGGGATAATGGAAGTCTAATGAAGGAGCTTGAAACAACTGCCATGGTGAAACCTCTGCAAGAGATGAACGCTGGTTGGTCCCTATGAAACGTGCTCTCGTCGCAGTGGTCGTTCCATGTTATTAAATATTTATATTATATTAAGTTTTACAATTCTAAGAATTACATTTTATTAGTAAACGTTTATTTAAATTTATTTTGATTAAAAAAAATATACTAATATGCAAAATCTATTGAAATAATACTTCTAATTTTTTATTTCTTTATTTACAAATAAATAATCTAATAACTTTTGTATACATATCCATAATAATATTACTATTTTGATGCTTATTTTATATATATTTAACTTGTGGGAAATATATATATAGCGAAAACTAGTTTTAGATTTCTTATGTGTGGATGTTAACAAAAAATTCATTTCATCAGTCACTTTTGATACCAAAAATCTGGTTTACAACAAAGTAGTCACTCTCAGCGGTTTTATCATCAGTTTGTAGTTTTTCAGAATGGATTTTCGTGGCACGGAAATGCTGAACGAGGGAGTTTTTATGCAGGGGTTTCTCCCTGTGCCAATGTCAGCCAACAAATGGGACAAGAAATTTCAGGACAAGACAATGGGACAAGAAATATCAGAACCTGTGGAAACAAATGATCTAAGACAAGTGAAAATTGCCTCATCCGCCAAAGCTGGGAAGTGGGTTTGGGCCAATGCCAAACAATATCAAAGCATTTTAAAACAAAGACTAGCCCGTCTAAAATGGGATAGGACAAGGAAAAAACGATCTCAAAGGGAAAGTACTTGGGCCATTTGCAATAAGAACTCAAACAAGTCCCCTTTGCAAGCATGTGGCAACAAGAAGTCTAGAGGAAAAGTCATTGATGCTTCTGCCTTCTATGGTCCCACATTCACACCTCTCACCTGGTCATCTGATCTTTATGTGAAATAATTTTTAAATGAAAAACATAGGTTGGAGGTTTTAGAAGATAAAGCGCAGGAAAGATATCATAAAATTCATATAATAACAGCTGAGAACAAAGCTTTAGCAAAAAACAATAAAGTTTTGAAAGAACAAGTGGCATTGCTACAGGAAGCTCTCCTAATAGGGAAGACAGAATGGCAACGCATGAAGGCGGATGTGAAAAACATAAATAAATTTGTAGTGGAAAGTACAAAGGTGGTGAATGTGAAACCATCCCAAGATAAAATGAAAACGGTTGCCCAAATAGACAACCATGAAGAGAAAGTAGGAGAAGTAAGGAAAGGAGATTCCACAAAAGTTTCCAAAACTTGGGCTCAAGTTATTAACAATTCTGCTAATAAATAAGGAGAAACAAACATTCGGGTCGACAACATGCAAGATAGAGAAAGCAAGGAAAGACAAAATAGAGCAACAAACATAATTAATAAAGGGTTAAAAGACTATGGGAAAAATGAATGTACTCTTGACCTTGCAAGGGACTTCTTGAAAGACAAGTTGCTATGGCAAGGACAAATATGCCAAGCATGGAGGGTAGGTAAGTTTAACGGTGAGAGAGTCAGGCCCATAAAAGTCATCATGCCTAGCTTGCGGGATACATATATCATTCTAAGCAAGAAGCATCTCTTGAGGGGTTCTCGTTTTTTCTAGAAGAAGATTTAACTGTAAGATAATAGGAGGAAAGGAGGGAGGAAATGTTAAGGGTAGGTCAGCAAGAGATGAAGGCAAGAGAGCATGGATTTATAAAGGTAAAGTTGTGATAGCGCGATTTGGACCTCCTTTCAAAATAGAGCATCAAGATTGTAATAAAGAAGAGGCAACAAACTCTTCAACGGGAAATAAGAAAGTAAGGTCAGTATGGGAAAGCAGGGACAAAGACTCAAATGTGAGTTTTGCATGTCAAAATAAATAGCAATCAAGTCATACCCAAGTTTCCTTAAGATTATTTTGTTGGAACTACAGAGGTTACCCATGGAGACGAGGACCTGGGTTAGGGCCTATTGTGAAAGATATAAACATAATTTGCCTCATGAAAACGCAGGAGAATGAAGCATGCAAGACACCTTTGTTTGAAGGATACTGGAAGATGGCAATGTGGAACAAGGCAGCAAGGAATGGCAAAGGATATGGGGGTATCATGCTATTAGTGAGGGAAAAAGAAGGTAGTCTCATTCAGTTAGAAAAAGAAGACTCAAATAAACAATTCATTTGGTTATATCAAAAAATGGAAATCAAATCAAAATTGTAGCATGCTATTTTGTGCCGCAAGTTTCAAAAATCTACAAAAGTAGAGGACTTGACCACAAAGGTCCCTTTGCAGGCTTAAAAGAAGATATTGCAACATATTTTCAGCTAAGTAAAGTCCTTATAGTGGGTGATTTCAATGCTAGGACTGCAAATGAGCAAGCTAGCATTCTTTGTTGTAAATCAGATGTGACCATATTTGGCTTATAGAAGAGAGTAATCATCAACAGGAAGGAATTTCAGAGGACAAGGGCTGCAATCTCTTTGGTGAACAATTTCTTACTCTATGTGGGGCCTTTGATTTAGTCATTTTTAATGGCTTGAATAGATGGGCAAAGTCCGATAATTTCACTTGCAATACTTACAATGGAGCAAGTGTAGTAGATTATGTAATTTGATTGGATGGTTTGTGTGAGAAAATGGAGGAAGCATTGATCGAAGATCAGCTCCGGGAGTTAAAATCAAATCACAAGCGAATTTATTTAAGTTTCTCTTAGACTGGAAAGAAGAAATTAGATTCAATATCTCAGTGTGTTCAATAAAATCTCCCAAAGGGCGGAATTCTTTTGACTCCGGAAAATTTTAATACATTCAAAATGATGCTAGAGAGGCTCTTTCAGACGGAGAAAATCCCAATTCACGATCTTCCTAGTCATGAATTAACACATTTAATTCAATGCGCACTTGCAGAGTGCAAAAGGGAAAAAGTTAAGAAGTTTGAAACAAATTGCTTTCTGGTGAATGCCTGGTTTGACGAAAAATGCAAAAAAGCAAGGAGAATGCGGAAAGAGTCAAACAAGGATAACATAAAGCTCAAAGCTTACAAGCAGATATTAAAAAAGGAAAAGGTTGATTGCATGGTTTCAAGGAGGGAAGAACTAATCTTCCTTGGGAAAAATAATCCCAAATTATTTCAGAAGGAGCCCCAACAGAGAAAGATGCACAGTGAAAATAGTTTGTTATAAGGCTTCTTTTGTATGTAGATGACCTTATTTTGATTGCTAAATTTGCTCTTGGTTTGCAAGTGCACTTACTATCCCTTGAGAATTTTTGTAGAAGGGCGGGGATGTAAGTTAATATTAGCAAAACGAAAGCAGTGGTTT